>BQNB010016394.1:3795-71702 GCA_026074375.1 Tanacetum coccineum
TCGACCTTTGGCTCTAAGTCTAAATATTTTTATGACCATGTCAATCTCGTCACAAGACGAACAATTGACCAATCGGCCGGTGGTAATCTTCGTGACTAAAACGTCGAATAATCCTGGGCATTATTAGAGGACCTCTCCCTCTATGACAACAAAAGTTGGAACGACCCAAAGGATTTCGCTAAGTCGGTCAAGGCAATCACTTTGCCTCAAGATGTCCCGAGTACATCCGACCGCCGCCTCATCGAGCTCAAAAATCAAGTCCAACGCTTGATGGAAGCACATCTTGCTCCGATACAACCTACTCAAGTGAACAAAATCACTTCTTCATGTGAGATCTACAGTGGTCCTCACATCATGGAAAATCCCAAACAAGCCTTTGTTGATTATGCATCCTCGCGTACCGATGAAGCGGGAGGTAAGTGGTACACTTTCAAACCCGAGCAAAACAATCTCGGTGACACCTACAATCTGTCACGGATAAGTCACCCAACCTTAGGTGGAGACAACCCCAAAATTCCCAAAATAGTTTTTCAAACCCACCTAACCGGTTCCAACCCAACGGTTCAATCCCGAACCGTTCCTTCAACAACAATCCTCAAAACCTTAACAGTCAATCAAATCTTGAAGGATTGGTGTCCAACTTCATGGCATCTCAAGACGCTAGATTGTCCAAGTTTGAAGCCGATTTCAAACAGCATCAAAGCGAGATGACCAACAAAATCGACACAATGTTGAAAGGCATCACCGATTGAATGGCATGAGCACTCCCTAGTGACACGGTTAAGAACCAAAAACTGAACGTTGACTCCACAACTTCAGTTTTGTCTGCTCGTTCTTACCTAACTAAAGACCCGCAATGCTCAACCCACACCCACGGTTCGATCAATACCATCACGATACATCCCAAGCAACAAAGTGACTCCCATGACGATAAGCCGGAAGAAAATAAGGGAAAAGAGATGAACAGCCGGGAAGATATCAATACCAACCCCTGCACGCCACCCAATCCATCAGTTTCGTTCATCACCAAAAAAGTCCTCAAAATCAATTCATTCTTTGAATCACTCGGCTTGGCCCCCTAATTATCTGATACAGAATTTGTTTGCACCAAAGGGGATGATGGTGACGTGATGCTTATTGAGATAGTTAAGAAGAATGATGATTCCCGCAAGGAGGAACCCGAAGCAGAAGGATTAGAGGTGGAATATTTTGATATATTCCCAACTTGGAGCGAGCTTTCATATCACAAATATTTCATGTGTGGCCCCATCCTATCAATATTCCTGAGAAACCTCATTATTATAGAAGGATGTCCATCAAACCTTCAAATCCTATGCAACAATGAACGTGTGCATATGTAGAAAGCCTACATTGATCTTAACTCCCCTCTAAATATCAGGACCCGAATGATGTATAATTGGATCATGAGAAGAAAACTCGACCCTAGGGAAAATACGGATAGAGGAGTTAGCAATTTCACGAGAAGGATTAAGGGGATGCATGTTTTCGTAGGAAATTTCACTTATGCCACGGACTTCATGATTGTTGAAGATATTAGCTCAATCATTGACCCTAGGCTGTCACATGTAGTACTAGGAAAACCCTTTGTTGAAATATCCAACATGACTCATGACCCACCTGAAGGAGTAGTGAGGTTCACAAACGGGACCGATGAAATTGCCTATAAAATACCCCATAAGATAGAACAACACAACTCATTATCAGACATATAAAAAGAGCATACGAAATCGGTCTACCTTAGGAACAATGAGGACAAGAGAAGAGGAGTGGAGTACGTGATGAGCAAAATATTAGGGTTTTACAAAGAATGTCTAGAGCTTGGACCCGAATATGTGACTGTAATGGATGATGAAGAAGAAGTCACGTAAGGACGTGTGACTTCAAGTCTAGCTACAAGACTTATAAATAAAGAAAAGCGCTTTTTGGGAGGCAACCCAATATTTACTTTCTCCCATTTAGGAGTGTCTTGTGTTTTATTCTTTATTGTTTGTTTTAAAATGTTTGAATCACTTTGTAATCCTGCTTTGTTTGTTTGTAACTTCGTCTTATTTACAATCAAAGTTATTTTGCATAAAATAAGTTTAGGGGAAAATATCCAGTTTTTAAGAACCAATTCAAACATGTAAAATAATATGTTTAGATTAATTCGCGTCAGTTTCGAGTTCATCATAATTGTAAAGATTAATTATGGTTTATTTATTTCAGTGATTTTACACTGTATAACTTATAAAATTACGTGCAGGAAATTTCTTATTAAAAACAAAGAGGAATTCTTCACAGTGCCTGGAGACGGCGTCAAGATTAAAACCCGACAGCATCGCGTCTCTAGCAATGTGAAGATTCAAAAATTTTCAAGTATTTTTGGAAAATAGAATGTGCAATATTTAAAATTTGTAATTCTTTTATAAACCTGCATAAACATATGATTACATCATTACTCTCATCCTATCTTTACTGCTTTCATAGAGTTAAAACCCTAAATTCTCGTCGTATATATATCTATCCAGTCGAATTTATGCTTGGTGTAGTTTTCTTTGTCTTTGATTACAGGTTATATTTGATGATAAGAAGCTTGGAAGTTCTTAGGAAGTTTCATTAGCTTGTTCGAGTTAAGGTTTGATGTGTCGTTGTGAGTAGGTATTTTATGTATCAAGTTTTAATATTTATTTGTTGGGAATAAATCTTCATCAAGAGTTAATACTGCCAAGGTATAACTAACAGTACTAATGGAGTTAGTACTGCCAGTACAAACTTAGTACTGTCAGTGTTAGTTAATACTGCTAGAAGAAAATTAATACTGCTTGATGGTCAAAGCTGCGGAGATTGGATGAATAAGGCTGGCAAGAGTAATATGGAATGTATATCTTTTATATTTAGAAGATTTTTGTATATGATTATAATTGTAATTGATCCTAAAACTTCGGTAGTTATCTTGTAAAGGACTCCTTGTGGTGTATAAAAGGAGATCCTAGGTTAAGGTTTCATATATGCTTAAGAGATAGAGATACATCTTAGAGAAAGAACGTATAGCTTCAAGGTTGTAACCCTAGTACTACAAGAGTACTCGTATTATCAATAATATTGAAGCAGTTTGTGTTTTATTCATTGTTCTTTGTTTGGTACTGTTTCATTGATATATACTTCTAGAGTATTGAAGTGTAGATTCCACATACACTTTGATATACAAAAACAGTCTCAACCATTGGTTATTTTGATTTTATCAGATATCATACTCTTTACATAGTAAGAATGATCAAGGCGTGGTTCAACAAGTAGTATCCAGAGCTTGTTCTTTGTATAAACTTTGATCTCTAAGTTCAACAAGCCGTGACTCTATATTCACAAAGGAAGGATGGCTCCTATTTCCTCTAAATACATGATTAAACAAAATTACAACAAAATATTCCACATAACATAAATACACATAAATAATTCAAATATATATAATCATCCTTAAAACTGAAATACTTCACAAAACACAAAACTATTAAATCTCATAACCTTCCCCAATACCAAAATTCATCAAATATTAAAAAAACTATAATTAATTATAATACATCACATATCATTATTCTACACACCCAAATACAAAAAATAATCTTCAAACATATAATCTACCTTTCATCTTCCCCTAATTATATCCAAACCCATTCTCCCAAAGTAACTCACCCATTCAAATACACAATTAATTTCTTAACTCACCCATCCCTACTCCCCATTTAATTTACTACATCATTAACACCCACAAAACACACACCACTACACCTAACACTCAATCAATATAAAACATTGAATATTCTAACATATCACCCAAATAATTACATTATACCCTTACTCACCTCATATAATCTCCAACATTACTACTAAACTACCCACTAATCCCAACACATTCCATCTATCATATTTCTTCCCACTCATCTAACATACATTACTCCCTCAACCCATAATAACCAACACAACACCCCTAACCATTATAACCAAAAACCCCCCCTCACCACATAACTTCCACCCTAACCAAATCTCTCATACACTACCCCCCCCACTCTTCCACCCATCCACTCCATTACCCCCACACAACCTAAATCATACCAATTATAAACCACCCCCTCCAATAAAACAATATTCCTAAAATCCACCCAACCCAACCTCATACCACCACCCACTCTTCCCTCCCTCTACTATTCAACCAAAACCCCCCCTTCAAAATCCAAACAACACAACAACAACCTATCCCCAACACATTCACCCCTTCTTAAAACCACCTGATCACAAATTGTCAGCATAATGAAGGTGTATCTACAGCCTTCGGTTGTGCTCACAACCACAAATAAGTTAAGAGAATTGTGTGACCCTGTCTAGAT
This sequence comes from Tanacetum coccineum, assembly GCA_026074375.1. Taxonomy (NCBI): domain Eukaryota; kingdom Viridiplantae; phylum Streptophyta; class Magnoliopsida; order Asterales; family Asteraceae; genus Tanacetum; species Tanacetum coccineum. Next base: position 8,178 of record BQNB010016394.1, read on the forward strand.
GATACCTCTTCTCATGTACAATGTAAGATGTTGTCTCTGCCGTCACATCTCTCGCATAGAGACTTACGCACACATCACTATACTCATACACTCTCTCTCATCTCAAATTAACTATATGCTCTCGACAAACATCCGCGACAAACCCACACTAAAGCAATATTACGTCTCCTACTGTTAGCTCACGAAAATCCTACAACCATCCGCTACCCATAACAAATTCCAAAACCATATAACCCACCCCAACTATGCTGCCCCCTTGTATTGAAGAAAACACCTCCAATAAACACCATTCTACTTCAAACTGTCACCATAACCACATGACTTCCTTTCAAACCATCACAACCTCAACCCCATAATTTAAATTATCCACCTAATCCCCTCCATATCGACCCTTTAGTAAACCCGCTGCACAACCTCACAATGCTCGCCCCTCTTCCTCAACCCTATCTCCGCATCCAGATAATTGATAAACCTTATAAAACACCCACGAACAAGCCTGAAAAAATAACAGTCTCCCTGAGGTAATGATGTGATTCTCTCACGCTCTTCTGCTGTGCACCTCCTCTATCTTTGTGCATTTGTTAGTGTATACAATCTTAGCAGTCTGTAGCATATGCCCATCCAAACACAAAACCCTGCAATCATTTTACATAAACTCAATCTTGCGCACGGCACGCGAGTCACACGGCTAGTTGCTCCAACTCTTGACTACTATAGTGCAGAATATCACCATAGAGACTATCCCCATAATATATCACCCTAATTACATAAATCGAAAACACAAACCCAGAATAATAGTCACCACTAAAAAAGATCTATTAACGACTATACTACCTAGATCTAGGACACTCAAGTAAATATACATTAATACCTACTATGAACTGTAAGCTACATTAGTATGATCGTAGATGTGACCAGCTAGAGTATATCTGAGCTCCCAGAAAGAAAAACTCGGCTGTTCTAATCCATAAGTGAACAAAGCCTCTATGTATGAAAGTCGTGTGAGTGACTATAAAGAAGTAATATTCGAGTGTATCTATGTGTGTAGAGTAGAGTTGTTAGTGTGCTAAAGATGCCAAGCAAGAAGAGTCGTGTCAGGGAGTGTAGTGTGTGTGAGTCTCATCTGTCATAGTAGCAGTGGAGAGAATGTATAGCTCATCAATTAGCTCAGAGTGATTTATGGTCACTATTATAGTAGATCAGGCAATTTCTTCTTTGTAAATTAATACTGCTAGTTATAATTAGTACTGCTAGTTATATTTAAAACTGTTTGTCAAAACTGTTACTTATAGTTAGTACTGCTAGTTATTTCTATGTCTCATTGTTAATCCTGTTAGTACCATTTAATACTGCTAAACAAGAAAAATGGTTAGATTATGTTTTTCTTGGTTTTGAGCTAACTCTTTCAGGATAAGCAATGAAGTGTGAAATTGGTTACTCAATGATGCATTCTTTGAGGGGAGGAATGTTGTTTGTTCCTCAAAGTGTTGGTTTTCACACCACACAACAAATGGTCATCAGTTCACCATGTCTCATAGACAACAAAGAATTGACTAGTCCAGAGCAAACGGCTCCTGGTAAAGACTTCTCAAATCCGTTGATAGTTGATAGTTTACTCAAAACTATATGGTCATCAATGCACCATGTTTTTACAATGAAGCATTGGCTAGTCCAAAGCAAACGGCTATTGGTAAAGACTACTCAAATCCGTTAATGGCTGGTAGTTTGCCAAAAACTATACTTTGTGTGAATTTGTGAGCCAAAAGAATAGAGAGAATTGGTGAGCTTAAAAACAGAAAGAGAGATGTGTGAAAAACAGACAGAGTGCAAAGTGAGTTAAAAGAATTGAGAGATTAAATGTGAGCTTAAAAACAGAAAGAGAGACTGTGTGAAGATATTTTTGATTGATACCAAAGTTTTGGAGTTTGTACTGCTTTTGGTGGAGAAGTTAATACTGCTAGGCCAAATTTGGTACTGCTGGATGACCGTTAGTACTGTTTGAGCCCTAACAGAATTTTTCATTAATTAATAGAGTCGTTGAGATATTTCCGCCAAATACCTATGATATAGGGTTTGACTAATTAGACTTTCGTGATCTTTCTATATATACATTTGATTTAATCATGATAAACTCAATTTCTTTAAGTCGGTCAAACCATATCTCTACGTTTTCTCTATATAATCTCAATTAACTTTCTCCAGCATTCATTCTTTCATAAACGATCATATCCCACACGATTACTCACACTTTTATTCATGGCAAATTTGGAATTTTGTGACAAGCACAACATGGTAGCGTTTTTAGAGAAATCTACAGGAAGTGAAGGGTTTCATCAAGTCATCGATTTCCTAAATCGAAGTCACATTTGCTATGCACTCACAAAGAAGCCAGATGTTTATATCTCTTTTATCAAACAATTTTGGAGGTCTGCTGAAGCTACTACTGATGATAATGGAGAAGTCCAGATTACTGCTACCATTGATGGTCACTCAAAGACTATCACTGAAGCATCTTTACGAAGACATCTCAAGTTGGATGATCATGATGGTATTACTTCTATACCCAACTCGGAGATTTTTGAGCAGTTGGCACTCATGGGATATCACACAGATTCAGATAAGTTAACTTTTCAAAAGGGTGCTTTTTCACCTCAATGGAGGTTTCTTATCCACACTATTCTTCATTGTCTTAGCCCAAAGAAGACTGCTTAGGAGCAGTTTAGTAGCAACATTGCAACTGCTGTTATCTGTTTGGCTACCAATAGGAGATTTAATTTTTCCAGGTTGATTTTTGAGCATATGGTGTCCAATATTTCAAGCCCTCATAAGTTTTTAATGTACCCTAGGTTCATTCAAATATGCTTAGATATGCAAAGGAAACAACTTCAACAACACTCAAGAACATATCCTGTACCCTCTCTTAACATCTAAGTTTTTAACAATATGAAGAGGCCTATAAAGGGATATTCAGGTCAAGAAGTTAATTTATTTCCTACTATGTTAAATGTTTCTGAACCTTCTACTTCACCTTCAAGAATCACATCCTCACCTTCTCACTCACCTGAACCTTCACCTTCTCACTCACATGAACCTTCAATAGAACACTCACTTGATCATACCACTGCTGCTGTATTATTCCCATCTCCAACACAACCTACCCAACCATCACCTGGAGAAGAACAACATATTCCTACACCCCATGAATCACCTCTCCATGCTGTTCACTCACATGGAAGTGATGAGGGTAGTTTGAAACTAATTAAATTGAAGAATTTGGTTACCAAAGTATCTGAGAGAATTGGAGTCTTGGAGAATGATTTAAAGAAGACCAAGCAAACTTACAGTGCTGCTGTCACTAAGCTCATTATAAGGGTAAAGAAATTAGAGGCTAAAGTCAAGGCTAGGACAGCAAGGAAAGGAGCTCGGGTTGTCCTTTCTGAAGATGATGAAGATGTTGAAGATGATTCTTCCAAACAGGGGAGGAAATTATCTGATGCAGAGGTTCAAGAGAAAGCAAGCACTGATACTGAACCTATTATTCAAGAAATGACTCCCACTGAAGTCATTCAAGATCAAGGAAGCAGTGAGAAAGGGAATTCTGAAGTTAGTACTGCTGGAGCAACAAAAGGTACTGCTAGTGAAGTTCCAGTGATTAGTACTGCTGAGGTAAATATTAGTACTGCTAGAAGAACTGTTACTTATAGAAGAAGGAGTGAAGAGGAAAGGACAAGAAAAGATAAGGGAAAAGCAATAATGACAAAGCCTGAGCCCAAGAAGAAGTCTAAGAAAGAGATTGAACAAGAAAGTTTGAGTTTTGCTGAAGCCATCAGACTGCAAGAATAAATGAATGAAGAACAAAGGGCACAGATTGCAAGGGATGAAGAAATTGCTAGACAGTGGGATGAAGAGGAAAGGCAAAGAGCTACGTCTGAAGCCAAGTCAACTAAGGAGATAAATTAAGATGATCCTTCAGTCATAAGGTATCATGCTCTAAAGATGAAACCAAAGACAGTTGCCCAAGCAAGGAGGAATATGGTTAAAAGGCGAAATATGGTTAAAATACTCGAAAAAATCAGGAAACTACAAGATTAGTGAATTACAAGGGATGCTGATAATGAGATTAGGCCAATATTATTTGAAAAAGGATTGGGGATATAACCAACAAATGAGCCTGTGGAATTAGAGCATGGAAGTGAAAGATAAAGTCTCCTAAAAGATTGAGAAGAAGAAGTTTGATACAACAAACGGAAATGAAAAATGTCTAAAGCATCTGGAGCAAACAGAAACGATATCTCATACTAGAAAAAGCACAAGAAGTACTGTTAAGAGAAAAAGTATGGAGGAATATGAAGCTAAAAGAAGATCTTCAAAGATCTTTAGACATAGTTTCCCAAGAGAAAGGTTGGCAGAAGATAGTTGAATCTCTATCTACAAAGTATCCAATTTGTGGATTAGAAGACTTGTGTACTTCTGACAGAAAATTTCATGTACTATCAAATCTTTAGAGTAGAAGGGCATTCCAAGAACTATAAGAAGTTGAGTGAGTTCTTGAAGACTTGATAGACAATTAGTTAGGACTTACACAGGTTAGTCAAAAAAGGTAATAGTGCTTCCAAGACCAGAAGTATAAAGATTATGAATGCTTGGGGAAGATTTCATACCTTAATATTGATCCTGTTGAAGATGATGAAATATGGACGAATCAGCATACTACATGTGATAAGGTGGAGATATATATGATTTTTGTGTAAATCACATTTTTACTGATGCAAAATAGTGAAAGCCATACATATGCTGACAAGAGAAAAATACCTCAAAGTCACGAGATGAAATCAAAGATGATAAATAAGAGATTGGAAGGTTGATCATGAAAGTGACACAAAGCAAATGAAGATACAAAAGTTTCATCAGACTCACAAGTGCATAAGTAGAAGATGGTTGAAAGAATCTCACAGAATATAAGAATATTAATTCCAGAAGAAACTTGGGAATTTGCAGATAATACACAAGTTTAGGGGAGGATTGATGGGAAATAAATCTTCATCAAGAGTTAATACTGCCAAGGTATAACTAACAGTACTAATGGAGTTAGTACTGCCAGTACAAACTTAGTACTGCCAGTACAAACTTAGTACTGCCAAGTGTTAGTTAATACTGCTAGAAGAAAGATTAATACTGCTGATGGTCAAAGCTGCTGACTTGGAGATAAGGATCCAAAGAGATATAATAAGGAATGTATATCTTATATAATGTTAAGGAGATTAGTAATGAATTATGATTGATATTGATCCTAAAAAGATTCGGTAGTTACCTTGTAAAGGACTCCTTTGGTGAATAAAAGGAGATCCTAGGATAAGGTTTTTAGATATGCTTAAGAGAAAAGATTACATCATAGAAAAAGGAACGTAAAAACTATCAAGGTTTGTAACCCTAGTACTAAGCAAGAGTACTCGTATTATCATTAATAATATTGAAGCAGTTTGTGTTTTGTTCATTGTTCTTTGTCTAGTACTGTTCCATTGATAAATACCTCTAGAGTATTAAAGAGTAGATTCCGCATACTCTTTAATATCAACACAAAGTTTCTATCATTGTTATTTTGGATTCATCTAAGGTGACAAACACTTTACAAGGTAAAGAATCGATCAAGGCGTGGGATCAACAAACTTTCTAGCATACTTGAACTTGATTTGAACTTGGAAAACGTGTTGAACTTGAACTTGAGCTTGATATGTATGTTGTTGTATGCTTGGAACCCGCCACTACTTTTAGCTCATTATATCCCCCTCAACGGGATTGAGACATTAGTACTTATGGATAGCGTTATTAGGAGATTAGCCCCTCCTCACTCCAACCATAAATGGGGTGCATAGTACTAGGACATAAGACTTGTGTTGCGACACTTGTCAAACTTGCAACTTATTTTAGTGTAGGGTTGCTACACTAGGTGAATGGAACTTTGGAACTGGAAGGCTGAACGCGTTTAAGTAGTGCCTCGCATAAACACTATAGCATACATATACAATGAATTGTTTTATGTTACTTTAGGTAATGGGAACTGTCTTTGGAAATTTGAGTCATTTTGGACACTCGACTTAATTGGCAACTTGACATTGATTTGGAATACTATTTTGGACATCAACTCTTTTATAAACTATAATTTGTATACATATTCCTGTGAGCTCACCAACTATTTTTGATAGTTGGTTGTTTTTATCATGCTTTTTAGGTGACCTTCCTAAAGTGGTAACTTAGCATTTTGCCTTTGGACATTTTCAAGATGTGTTCTTTCTTACCAAGATCATATATTTTGGAATATCCATGTTCGAATGAAAAAACAGCTTATGTTGACTTTTGTACTTTTTAAACTTGTACTTAGAATCGTTGTAATTCGGATATTTTACTTCTGTCTTAATCATGTATGGTGTTTTATCTATCATCTTGTGTGATGTTTATTGATACGTCGCACCTCGCGTTTCCGCTTTGGCAGGGCGTGACAGATTGGTAATCAGAGCCTAAAGTTATAGAGAACGCTGGTTTTTTAAAATAAAAATCCGAGTTATAACCAAAATGATTTTCTTTTTCTAAAAACACCGAACAAGAAACGAGTTGACTAGTCCGAGTGGTTGCATCATTAGACCTCAATTAGACATAACTTAATCAACTATGTCTAATTTAGGGACTATCATGCAACACTAGGTATAGTCATTATTTTAAACAAGTTTAAAAACCAACTTTCCACTTTGGCCACTAAAAAGCATATTAGGAATTATGTGCATTATACACTGCATACTCTTAGATGTCTACTATTTGTGCTTAAGTACATCATGCTTGTACTTTGATGATTATTTATATCTTGTGTTTTGCTTTAGTCAGTTACTGTTGTCACACTGTCCCTAAGAACTTTGTTATTACGAACACCGTTATAGTCACAATATGTCCCATAGATCGTCTTCGCACGTTGACAATTCCGCAAGTGAGTCGCGACGTATACTTAACTACTCTTCATACCCTTACCCTGCATAAAACCTTGATGAGGACTCATCGATAGATTCCGAGTCAAAGCTCGAGGCGAGAGGCAAGTGAACTACGTATGCACGACATGCATAGACGTTAGTTCTTCGCTATTAGAGCTACGTCGACCTATATTTTGGTCAGGTCTCCGTCTTATTTCGTCATACTAATAAGCCAACCATTTTGGCTGTGAATGTAAGCATTCTTTGCTTGTTCGCAAGCACCGTGTTCAGTGATTCAAGATTTTGTTTCTGAGCGACCCCAAAGTTGAGTCAATTTTTCAAAAACATTAAGCCTTTTACTAACATCTAACTTAAGTTCATGACAATTCTTGTTTGATGAGTTGTGAAATTAAGATTCAAGTTGCTACTTGGCTTAAGGCCTTTGAAGAATTTGCTCGAGGATGGGCAAGGCTTGGATAATGTGATTTGGATACTTTCTACACTCGTAGCATTTCTATGCTATTATTATTACGCTATGTTTCTAAGCGTACTTATACCTCAGTCATATTTCGACCTTAATATGACACAAAACTCGTTTTCCCCCGCATTTAATAGGGTATATGACCCTACCGTGCGTATTGCAAATGACTATTTCTCATCCACTATGTGGATTGACATCGTTTTTATCGTGGAAACCAGTTACTTAAACGTTCCATTCTTGAAGACGTTTGATGAGACGAATTACGTCATTAGTTGCCTTAGGAGCAACTCGCCTTGGAGTGTTACCACTCTAGTTGTTTTGTTGTATGACCATCGCATAGAAGACCCCTTTTGAGATAAAAGGATCGATACAAGAACAAGAACCTTATAGTTGATACTGGTTAATTATGTAACCATGATAACAAGTTTCATCCTGGCATTCGTGTTTCGGAGATGGCACTTAAGCGTTTGAAGCAAAGTCGCATTCCAATCGTAAAGGTCCGTTGGAATTCAAGAAGAGGTCCCGAGTATACCTGGGAATGCGAAGACCAAATGCAGAAGAAGTACCCTCATCTGTTCGCTAACCCTGTATCCGCATCTCAAGCTACGTCTTAAGCTTTGAGGACAAAAACTCTCTAACTGGAAAGTATGTACCCACCCCGTAAATTCTCGGTTAGTATTCCGACCCATTACGGTCAACTTCTACTTTAAATTTTATACGATTACGTTAAAAATCTGACCAGTTTTTACCGGGAACTAAACTGCTTTAAAAAACAAGAAAACCGTCACCCGGACCGCGTTCCGGCATCGTTATAAAATTAATTTAGGCCTCTATATGTGTTATAAATTAGTTTCCTGGAGCTGTTTCGTGATTTTTAATCACTTTCCCGGATAAAAATTTTAGGATTAAATCTTAAATTACGATTTTCGCGTTTAGACCAATAGAACCCCGGAAACTCGAAATCTTTTCGTGTAAACTCAAGTTATCGATAATATTATACCCTAAGCCTAAAAATTTCGTTCACCTCCTTTCCCTAGCCAAATTGTGGCGCCTAAATCATAACAACATGTATACTTGAACTCTAAATTAAAGATTTGGCATCTTATTTTGAAAGTCCCACCCATGTGTGCATGGAAGATGAGAAAATGACTTTATGAACTGAAGTCATACTCAATGCACATATCACTAGTAATGGACCCCCATGGGTTATACTTACCAATACTTACACCATTACTTCCTATTTGACCAACTAGAAAAGATGTTATACATAATGTGAGCCAAGATAACAAAATTTGAACCATCATGGTCCTTGTGAGCCTAGTTTGGCCGAACCAAGGGTGCCCACACCCTTGGTGTGTGTTGGTCACTTGTGGGCACTCATGAACCTTAAAACCCTAACTCTTCCACTATAAATACAACACAAAATCTCACACTTAGGGTTATAACACATTCACAAGCCACCAAAAATTTTCTTTCTTCCTCCCCTTGCTCCCTAGCTCACGACACACCTTCACCAACATACACCATCCATATCTTTGTGATTCTAAGCAAGACCAAGTGTTTAAAAGTTTCATTCCTAGTTATACTCTAAGTGTCGTGAAGCATTAAATATTTGAATTCAAGAATTAAAAAATTAGGGTTTTCAAGAGTTATATTTTTGGGGTTTTTAAAAGATCTATATTCTGGGTATAATCTAGTTTTTGCTACATATTCTTCTTGATTTGTAAGTGTTACTTGAATCTTTGTTGGTTTCATCTATTTTCTTTAAGAAGATCTATAGTTATTATTTAAAGATCCAGCGTTTTGGGATATCTTACAAAAGAATAAATTAATACATTTGACATCTTTTATAAAATGGAAGTAAACATGTTACCAACTCTTTGTTTATGTTTATATTATGTTTTTGGCGAGATTGAGTGTTGAAGAGAGTTGCACAATAATATTAAGGGTGGATTAAGGTTTAGTTTTGGTTGTTGAGGATGTTTGAAAATAAAGGTTTGAACTAGATTAGGCCCTAAGATGCGATTTATGTTGATTTATGGTCATATTTCGGAAAACAAACATGCTGTTCCCGAATTAGTTTGGGTGTATGCGCAGAAAAAAAGACAAATACTACACTTAAAAATGTTTTCATTAGGCGTAAAAGTAGTTTTTGAAGAGCTTATTTCGAATAGATAATTTTTCATATACCACACTTTAAAATCGGACATAAAACGGCCAAGTTATGGCCAAATAAAGAAACTCCGAAACAATTTTCGCGACAAATTGAAAAATGTAATGACCATATCAGACAGCTAAAACGGGCGATTCGGAGCCCTTCGGGTCCGAATCGGCTTAAGTATAAAACACGAAAGTTGTCCGGAATGAGATTTTACTATAATATTGGCAACCGTTTAGCCTAAAAGTAAAAAACGAGAGATATTTTTACCACAAATCGGAAAAATATATTTTTAAGAAAACTCTTAACTAGTGCTTGCGATTTGACTAATAAAAGGGGTTTCGGGTCACTTCGACATTTTTGAATGTTTTTAAATGCAAGCGAAACATATAAAAATGTTAAGTAATTAGTTAGAACAACTAAAAATGTCATGAAAGGTTATTTGAGATGACGACCTTAATAAAAAGTAGGATTATTAAAAATGATACGAATTGGACATTTAGGCGATTTAAACATAAGGATTAGGCGGTTTAGAATTGTTTAAGCGATTTGTAAAATATGGAAACTAAGAAAATAGGGGACGGTATTAACGTTTTGAAACTAAAAGAAGTTTCCTAAAAAGAAAGTAATCTAAAAATAGTAACTTATCGCGAGTGTCGATTTAACTAAGACATGGTCAAGTTTCAAAAGTCTTTTATTACCAAAAACGCCAAACACACTTGGATGCTTTAAATAATGAAACAAGGATGCTTTAAAACTAGTTCTTTAGATAAACTAGCTAATCATACCCATACTTACTCTAGGACGCGGCTAGACCTCTTATACTTCATCTTTGTAGACGGTATCGCTTAGCCCTTGCTAAGGTGAGTTCATGCCCCACATTTTAACTGATATTATAAATGCTTTATACAATGGGGTGAGAAACATTGTTTCTTTTAATTGGGCACAAGTTTCTTTACGCTTACATGGTTTATAGAGTTGCCTAAGTTCTTACAAACCTACACTGACCAACTTAACATGAACTTTAGTTTCTCGACCGGAGGACCGGTATTGAGGGAGAGCGAGTGAAATAGAATAGATCTATTGGGAACTAATTTCCCTATCCCACTGTGGTTCCACTTAACAAAGACAAACCGATATATGTCATGTCGATTGTAACATTATGTGGTCTATTGGTTTAGGGCGAAACCGGTTAGGGCAGGAATACTATATGCAAACAGGAAGTAGCATGCCACCTGTTGATTAATTAGCTTCAGTGTCATGAGCTTAGTGCAACAGTAACTGACTTTTTTTTATGAGATGATTGTATTCGTTATAGTATCACCCTACTTTTGAAAATCTTGAGTCCACTCTCTATCAACTTAAACTAGATTCACCAACATTATGTTGACGATTTTAATCATGTATATTCTCAGGTGCTAGCTATGGATTTGATTCTTGATGCCTATGTGGCGTCTATGTGCTATGTGACTTCGCCAATTTTCAAGAAATTTATCTAAGTAATTACTCTTGTCATTATTAAAACTTTGTTATGCTTCTGCTACTTTTAACTTAATTATTATGGGCTGTAAAACTTAAATCTATTTTATTTTATGCAACGAGTAAACTTTTTCAAACGTCCATGATTAGTGGTCGTTCTTTATTGCTTTGTGATCGGATTGTTATGACGTCACGCCCTCGGACACGTATTCCGTCCAGGCCCCGTTTGGGGGTGTGACAGATTGGTAATCAGAGCCAAGGTTATAGAGAACCAGGTAGTTATACTAGGTCTGGGCTATAACCAGTATGTGATCCTATGTGCCTCTATTTGTGCTTACTTGCTGTCTATCCTTGCTGCATACAAATATAATGAATTACTATATATACGTAAGAGTATTACATATTGCCATATTTACCTTGCCATTCATTTTAGCATTTCTTTATGCCTTGCATGGTTTCATATAAAGGAGATTTATATAAACTTTTGCTTGTGCAGATTATGGCAGCTTCAGCTATCATTATTTCTTCTGATTCTTCGGATGAGAGTGTGGGATCACCGCCCTCTTGGGTTATTCTTTTTGGTGATAACCTTCCAGATTATTCCTTCTACTTCATGGTTGCTCCAAGAGAATTACTACTATTTGCTCCTGTTATTTCCCCCCGCTCCTATGGTTGATACGACTCATGTCGCTTCCACCCACTAGATTTGTGGCTTGGTTCTTAAACGGGTTTCCAATTCAACATCACCCGAATGAGAATGACTTCACAGAGCACATTAACCCCGCTACGAAGCTATTCCACCATTCATATGTCCCGATTCTTCACTGAGGCTCTTGATTCTTTTGATGGACCACCATTGCAGGACCCTTATGTTGCTACCATTGCTCGTTGGAGGAGCAGGGTAACAGCACGTCCATCATCATCACATGAGTTTCCTATTGCTCCTGTTACTGCCCTGCCCGGGATTCGTCGACGGTCAGCGACTCTTATCCGACCCGGGGAGGCTATTCCTTTTGGTCGACCTTACCGCACCCATCTTAACGGGCCGCGTAAGTTGTTGACTGCAAGGAAGAGAGTTGGACCTTTACCAGCTCGCAGATTAGCATCGAGGCATGCATCACCTCGTTCTCCAGATCATCACTCATCTTCTTCCAGTTCATCTTCGGATTCTTCGCCAGTTGTCATTCTGGTTTTTGGATGCGCCAGATCAGGCTCATCGGGGTAAAAAAAAAAATCTTCGACTAGAGATGTATCACCTAGATTGTGTTACCCTCCGAGGAGAGCACCACGACGTAGTGAGGCATTTCGTCGTTGGTGTGCTGCTCCACTATCTACTTTGTATCCACCGACTACATCAGAGTCATCATCAGGAGATTCATCAGAGAGACCCATGCATTTATCTTCACATTCTGCTGGACCATCTCGTAAGAGATGTAGATCCCTGGTTGATTCAGCACCATTATCCATGCCAGTTACGGGATCCTTAGCTCCTACTCGTGCTGATCTCTCACCACCTCGTAAGAGGTTTAGAGATTCATATTCATCGGAGGCTAGCATAGAGGAGGATGCCGAGGTTGGTCTTACAAGGACTGGGGTTGATATGGAGTTAGGTATTGGTGATGGGGATGAGTTATGGAGATCAAGTTGGGATAACCATAGGGATGCCAGGGTTACACATGAGGATTATGAGGGCAACGCCAGCGCTGGAGATATGCTGAGGTAAGGTATCCGACCCTATGACTACACCGTTATTTGAGGAGGAGATCATAAGCCATCCGGAGGATATCTCCTGACTCACCTGGCACTAGGGATGGCATTGTTAGGTCAGTCGAGGATACGCCGTTGACTTGTTAATGCTGTGCTGACTTTTACCATCACATGTTTGAGGTTTGTGTGAATGATTGTTTGGGATAGTAGAACTGCCAAAGACGGTTAGAGGCGATCAGTTGATAGCTAGTGGAGACAGTGCTAGGAGCTGAGAAGATCTATATCTTGAGGATGGAGAACCTCAAGGATCGTGCTATGATGGAATATTGAAGGGAACGTGTGAGTAGCATCGTCCTTCATATGTCCTTTTTCACAGAGGAATTCGTCCGGATCGTAGTGGATCGTGATGATGCTCGAGGAGAACTTAGGAGGTTGGAGTCGTATCTTGGAGGCTTTCGGCTTTCGTCCATTAGTCTAGTTTTGCACTCAGAATCATGTATGATCAATAGGACCAATGGTAAGGTCTAGGTATTAGCAAGTAAATAATTGTGGATCATTGAACCTATTTAGGATTTGGGTATGTATTCAATTTATGCTATAATATGTTATGAAATAGAGAAAAGCTTGTTTGTTTGATTCTCTCCGCTATTTATCTATATTGTATATTTATTCTTCCTGCACCCGTGTTATAAGTAAATTTACTTCATAGCAATATTAAATATCAATACTGATGTTATGTATGTTCGATATTCTAAAATCCACTATGAGTTGTGTATTGTGATGTAAAACAATGACAAACACTCGTTCTGGGATGACCCACGCTGGAATTGAAGAAATGATCGATCAACCGTGTGAACGCAGCTCTTAAAGCTCATCAAGTAAATCAAAATCCTTGAACATAGGAATGGGAATAACAATGGAAAACGATAATGGAACGTGGAATGGAAATGACAATAGAAATGCAAGGAAATGGAAAAACAATAAGGTGACAACGGATGACAGAAATGAGACCCCAATGAGAATAAAGGCAGATAAGTTCTGGTTGCTCGTGAATGTACTTACCAGGACTTCATGAGTTCAACCAACAAGTTTTAAAGGAATCGAAGGAGTGGTTGGCCTGATAAGGTGGAGTGAGAAGATGGAGACTGTGTTTCACATCAGCAACTGTCCGGAGAAATATCAAGTGAAGTATGCAACTTGTACCTTACTCGACAGTGCACTAACCTGGATGGAACTCACACAAGAGAACCATCAGAAACATGATGCCTGCATTCCGCTTGTAGTCATGGAGAGAGCTAATGAAACTAATGACCGAAGTGTATTGCTCGAGGAATGAGATCCAAAAGATGGAAACCGAGCTGTGGAATCTGTCGGTGAAAAACAATGACATCGCTAGTTACACTCAGAGATTCCAGGAATCCCATGAATTGCACTACAATGTTCCCCAGGAGAAGATCGTGTGGAAGAAATTCATTGAGGACTTCCCGCAAACATCCAAGGGAAATTTGATTTAGCTTGCAGGACCTACAAGACTACAAGATGCTGTTCGAATTGCCAACAACTTGATGGATCAAAAGTTGAAGGGTTATGCTGTGAGAAAAATCAAGAATAAGAACAGATTGGACAACACACTGAAACAACCGTGGGCACAACCCCCCACAAACGACAGAAAAAAAAAAAAAATTAAACCTGCAGACACAATGTATTGCTATTAGCCTATGTGGCTGGTAACAATGAGGAGAAGAAATATGAAGGTACCTTGCCGCTCTGCAACAAGTGTAAGCTTCATCATGTAGGCCCTTGCACCATAAGATGTGGGAAGTGCAACAAGGTTGGACATTTGACAAAATTAGCAGGTTACTCAATCCCACTGACCCCCACCCAAGAGGCCAAATAGTAAATCAAAGGGTTTGACTTGTTTTGATGTGTGGGCACAAGAACATTACCAGAAAGATTCCCCAAGATCAAGAACCAAAACAAGGAAACAAAGGCCAGAGTCCCAGACGCAAGCGCAAAGCAATATGCACTAGGAGGAGGTGACGTACACCCTGGGGGGGTTCCAACACTGACACGGTACGATTCCTCTCAACGATTCACATGCTTATATGTTATTTGACACTGGCGTCCTGATAAGATTTCGATCAAAATACTTATTAGTGTCAAGGCTAGACATCACACCCTATGCCTTAGATGTTAGTTACGCTATCGAACTAGCTGACGGAAGGACTTCAGAAACCAACACTGTGCTTATGGGCTGTACATTAGGTGTAAGTACAACCATTTAATATTCGACCTAATGCTATAGAGTTGGGTAGTTTCGGACTTAATCATCGGCATGATTGGTTAGCAAAGTAACAGCAGTGAGATTTGTCCGGTAGACGAGAAGATAGTGCGCATTCCTTATGGAAATGAAATTCAGATTCGTTCAAAGGAGACCACATGTGCCGAAGAGAAGAAACAAATTGAGCATAATATCATGTGTAAAAGGCCCAGAAGTATATAGAGAAAGGTTGCCAACTATTTCTGGCACAGGTTACGGTAAGGAAAACAAAGACAAGTCAGAAGAGAAGCGACTTGAGGACGTGCCAATTGTACGCGACTTTCCAGAAGTTTTTCCAGAAGACTTACCTAGACTACCACACGACGACAAGTCAATTCCAAATTGACCAAAGTCTCCAGTGCTTGCACTTATAGCTCGAGCCCCGTCTAGGTTAAGCAACCGTCGGAGATGGAAGACTGTCCTATCAACTACAAGAACTTTCCGTACAAGGGATTTATAAGGCAAGTTCCTCACCCTGGGGAGCTCCGGTTTTGTTTTTCAAAAAGAAAGAATGGCTCTTCCGAAGTGTAACACTACCAGTGATCTTAACAAGCTTACTGTGAAGAATCGATACCCACTTCCGAGAATTGATGACTTGTTTGATCAATTACAAGGGTCAAGTGTGTACTCAAAGATCGACCTGAGGTATGCTTATCACCAACTCAGAGTTCATGACAAGGATATCCTAAAGACGGAGTTTAGAACTCGCTATGGTCACTACGAGTTCCAAGTGATGCCATTTGGGTTGACTTACGCACCAGCAGTGTTCATGGACTTGATGAACCGGGTATGCAGACCATACTTAGATAAATTTGTGATCGTGTTCATCGATGATATCTTGATCTACTCGAAGACCAAGGAAGAACATGATGCACATCTTAGACTAATTTTGGAGTTGCTCAAGAAGGAAGAATTGTACGCCAAGTTCTCGAAGTGCGACTTTTGGCTGTCGAAGGTACAATTTCTTGGACACGTGATTGATAGTGAAGGCATTCACGTTGATCCTGCGAAGATTGAGTCAATCAAGGATTGGGAATCACCCAAGACTCCAACATAAATTCGCCAATTTCTAGGTCTTGCCGGTTACTACCGACAATTTATCAAAGGTTTCTCCAAGATTGCCAAGCCTATAATGAAGCTGACTCAGAAAAGTGTAAAGTTCAATTGGGGTGAAAAGGAGGAAACTGCTTTCTAGACATTAAAGCAAAAGTTGTGTAGTGCACCGATTTTGGCATTGCCCGAAGGAAGTGAAAACTTCATAGTATATTGTGATGCTTCTTACAAGAGATTAGGCGCATTGTTGATACAGAAGGAGAAATTCATAGCTTATGCATCCCGCCAACTCAAAATCCATGAGAAGAACTACACAACACATGATTTAGAATTAGGAGCTGTGGTGTTTGCTCTCAAGATGTGGAGACATTACCTTTATGGCACGAAGTGCGTTGTGTTCACTGACCATAAGAGTTTGCAACATATTCTAGATCAGAAAGAGTTAAACATGAGACAACGTAGATGGTTAGAGCTGTTAAGTGACTACGACTGTGAGTTACATTATCACCCGGGAAAGGCGAATGTGGTGGCTGATGCGTTGAGCCAAAAGATTAGACCTAAGCCACTACGAGTTTGAGCCTTGGTTATGATAATTGGTTTAAACCTCCATGTGCAGATCTTGAATGCTCAGGTTGAGGCAAGCAAGGAAGAGAATTATGAAACAGAAGATTTGTGTGGCATGATTAAGAATCTAGAGCCACATGCCAACGGAACATTGTGTTTGAAAAATAGAAGTTGGATACCCTATTTTGGTGACTTGAGAGCTTTGATTATGCACGAGTCACATAAGTCAAAGTATTTGATCCACCCGGGATCGGACAAGATGTACCAAGATTTGAAGAAGCTATACTGGTGGCCCAACATGAAAGCAGAAATTACCACGTATGTTAGTAAATGCATGACTTGTGCAAAGGTTAAAGCAGAATACAAAAAACCATCTGGTTTGTTGGTTCAACTCATAATCCCAATATGGAAATAAGAGAACATTAATATGGATTTCGTTACTAAGTTACCTAAGACGACGTCTGGTCAAGATACAATTTGGGTAATTATAGACCGACTCTCAAAGTATCCTCATTTCTTACCAATGAAGGAAACCGACTCAATGGAGAAGTTGACGAGACAATACTTGAAGGAAGTAGTCTCGAGACATGGAGTACCATTTTTGATTATTTCTTATCGAGACAGTAAGTTTACGTCTTATTTCTGGAAATTGTTGAACGAAGCCCTAGGTACTCAATTGGATATGAGTATGGCTTACCACCCACAAACAAATGGTCAAAGTGAGAGGACCATCCAAACGTTAGAAGACATGCTATAAGCGTGTGTGATGGACTTCGGATAGGGATGGGACAGACATCTACCATTGATAGAGTTCTCCTACAACAACAGCTATCATACGAGTATTAAAGCTGCACCTTTTGAGGGGTTATATGGTCACAAGTTTCGTTCACCTATCTGTTAGGCTGAGGTGGGAGACGCTCAGCTTACTGGCCCAGAAATTGTTCGTGAAACAACACAGAAGATTATCCAAATCAAGCATCGTCTACAAGCTTCACGTGATTGATAAAGGAGCTACGCTAATAAGAGACGTAAGCCATTGGAGTTTCAAGTTGGGGACAAGGTTATGTTGAAAGTATCGCCCTGGAAAGGAGTGAACGTTTTGGTAAACGGGGAAAGGTGAACCCTCGTTATATTGGACCTTTTAAGATTCTTGCCAAAGTTGGAACGGTTGCATATCGACTTGAGTTACCCAAAAAACTGATCCGTGTTCATAGTACTTTTCACGTCTCAAACCTTAAGAAGTGCTTATCTGATGAACCGCTCGCTATTCCGTTGGACGAAATCCATGTCGACGACAAGCTCAATTTCATTGAAGAACCGATTGAAATTATGGACCGCGAAGTTATACGTTTGACGCAAAGTCGGATTCCAATCGAGAAGGTCCGTTAGAATTCAAGAAGAGGTCCCGAGTATACTTGGGAGCGCGAAGACAAAGCAGGAAAAATGTTACCATCATTCTTTTTGCTAACCCTGGAATCCGCGTCTCAAGCTATGTCTTGAGCTTTGACAAAGCTCTTTTAACGAGGAAAGGATGTCACACCCCGTAACTTTTAGGTCAATATTTTAAACTTTTTCGATCATTACTTTTGACTTTTATACGTTACATTTGAATCTGACAGTTTACCGGGAAGTTAAACCGCGTAAATCTAAAAAATGTCATCGGGCGCGTCTCGGCATCGGTTATTAATTAATTTAGGCTTAATATGAGATATTTTAACTTTTCTAAGTGTTTCGTGATTTTTAATCACTTCCGATATTAATTTTAGGGTTTTATCCTTTAAATTGCGTTTTTCGCGTTTTTGACAAAACGGAACCCCGGAAACCCGCAATCTTTTCGTGTAAACTCGAGTTACCATCCGTCAAGCATTGTAATGCTAAAAAAAAAATTCACCTCCCTTTGGTTGTCATATTGGACGCCTAAAACCACCA
The DNA here is from genome assembly GCA_026074375.1 of Tanacetum coccineum. NCBI lineage: Eukaryota > Viridiplantae > Streptophyta > Magnoliopsida > Asterales > Asteraceae > Tanacetum > Tanacetum coccineum. The sequence continues at coordinate 26,825 of BQNB010016394.1, forward strand.
CAATGTCCCCATGCATCCTAAATTAAATAAATGACATCTTATTTTGGAAGCCCCACCCACGTGTGCATGCAAGTATAGAAAGTGACACATGAGAGTGTCACTCTCTTGTGTAGGCATCCCATGCAACCTTAAACATGTGACTCCTTATACATGTTGACTTCATTTGACCAACCAAGGACCATTTCATACATCTATTGTGAAGCATGATGCAAAATTTGAACCCATTTGGGTCCTTTGGGGTTAGTTCGGCCAAAACCACCAAGACACACCCCTTTGGTGTGTGTTGGTCACATGTGTTCACCTTTGAACCCTTAAAACCCTAAATTGAGCCTATAAATACCACACTTTCTCAAGTTTAGGTCATTTCATTCACACATAGCCTCACAATTTTTTTTGTCCTCATTTACCTACTCTTTGGGGTCAACGACATCATACACACCCACAAACACTTCCATAAACTTTTGATTTTCTTCAAGTTTCCAAACATTCCACGTTCTTTTCCCAAGGGTTTTAAGGTAGTTCCAAGTATTTTGGGTTTTTTTTGGGTTGATTTTTTTTTCAGGTTTTCAAGAATTATAAAAAATTAGGGTTTTAATTTTATAAGTGGGTTTATGAATCTAGTTATCTGGGTTGTAGATATTGTGACGTCTACTTGTTTCATTCTTTCTTGTAAGCTATTTTCTTGGTCACCTTTGTTATCATTTCTTTGATTCTTATGAGTATTGTTCAAGTTTAAGAGTCTATGTGTTTGTGTTACTTTTATAAAAAGAAATGATAAAACATCTTGACAACTTTTATAAAAATGGAAGTATTATGTTTGTTGTTTTATAGGTTATGATGAGATGAGTTGAAAAATGGGTTGCAACAATAGAAATGAAAGGGATTAGGCTAGATTAAGTATGGTTTTGTTGGTTGGCTTAGTAGTGATCGGGATTAGGCTAGAATAAGCACTATTGTGGCGTTTGGATGGATTTTTAGGAGTATTTATGAAAAAACATGTTGCTAATCCGAATTAGTTTTGAGGTTTTGAGCGACCTAAAAATGTCTTCATTAGGCGTAAAAATAGTTTTTGAAGAGCTTGTTTTGAATAGATAGTTTTTCACATATCGTACTTTAAAATCAGACTTAAAACGGCCAAGTTATAGCCAAATAAAACTTAAAACATTTTTTGGCAAAACCCAATGAATAGTGTGCTGATGGGAATAGTAAAAAGGGTATTCGGACACTTTTAAACATTTTTAGACTTTCTAAACTTCTAGGTGAATCCATATAGTAACAACCCCCCCCCCTAAAAATCATCTATATAGATTAGCATCATTTGAAGACGTCATTAACGTATTTTAGGAAAAACGATAAAGTTACTAAAAATAGTAAGTTTGGTAACACATTAGCGGATCAGACTTGGAAGTTTAGCGATTATGGATAGTTAGTGCATTTTGAAAATATGAAAACTTAACAAATACAGGGGACGATATTAACGTCTTGAAACTAAAATTTTTCCTAAAATAGAAACTTTCTAAAAGTAGTAATTTTTGGATAAACGCCAAGACTTAACGAAAAACTCTATAATTTTATTTAGTCATACTTTATTAAACAAACAAAAGCACAAACACATATGGATGTCTTCTCTCTTGAAAGTGTGTCGTACAAGTTTCGGTTATCTTTCGTTTACCTAAGACGCGTCATTTATTTAGGTCGCGTGTAGGACCTTTCGGCTTTATTTCTTCCTCGTTGATTATCGATTCACCACTTGCTTAAGGTGAGTTCATAGCCCCACGTTTTACCTATTTTCAAATTGCTGTATCCTTTGGGGGTGAATCATTATGTTGTTTTAAAATTGGACACAAGTCTTATCGTGGTTTTACATGGTTATGTGTTGCCTAAGTTTCCTTACAAACCACTATTGCCCGAATTATCATGAACCGTTAGTCACCTATGGCCAATTGGATTGGTTAAGTGAGCGCGAATGCGTAGATAGATCTATTGGGACTAATTACCCCTATTTGGTTTAGTTCTAAATTAGCTGCGAACAAACAGATATATGTCATGTCGATTGTGCGTTGTGGTGGTCTTTGGTTTGGGACACTAGTTAAGGGCAGGAATACTATGTGGCATGATATGATATGCCCTACTTTATTAGCATCGGTGTCATAAGCTTAGCGTAACAGTAAATAATTTTTATGTGATGTTGTATCTATTATAGTAGTCGCATGCGGTGTTGAAAATCTTGTTGGTCACTCTTGTATTAACTTAAACCTATGAATTCACCAACATTATGTTGATGTTTTAAACATGTTTTCTCAGGTGCTTAGCTTGGCTTGATTCTTGATGCTAAGTATATGTGCTATGTAACTTCGCTAATTTCAAGACTTATCTATTTATATACTCGTTGTCATTGTCAAACTTTATTATGCTTCTGCTACATTTAACTCTCCTATGACTGGTTGTAAAACTTAAATTTATTTTCTTTATGCAACGAGTACAACTATTTTTCAAACGTCCTAGATAGGGTCGTTCTTCTATTGCTTTGTGTTCTGATTGTTTGACGTCACGCCCTCTCAGAAAACGTATTCTGTCCGGGCCCTGTTGGGGGAGTGACAGATTGGTATCAAAGACAAGGTTATAGAGGAACCAGTAGAATATCTAATGGTCTGGTCTGTAACCAGTATGTGATCCCCCATCACAAAACCGCTAATAGTACCCCCACACCATATGCACGTCAATGTGCTTATCACTATAGTGTCGTTATAGAGTCCACTGACCCTAGAAATTGCACTGCGCTTTTAGATGACACATCACCCACTCCAGAAGTATTGAAAATCCCAACACGACTTAGACTCACTTCTTCATACCAAAAAACTCACCCCACACCCCCCCCACCCCCCCCACCCCTCCCTCCCCGTGCCCCTTGACCCTCTCACTCTATTCCTTTGCTGTTATCTTTTCTCTTGGAGGTTATCTTTTCTTTGCGGGTTGTATTCGTCTTCACGGTTTACGTTCGCTTACGTTTATCTCATTTCTTATATGGTGTTTTCTATATATCATATTAAACCTTTCTAAGACATTGTGGATGAGACAATGCTGCTCTCTAAATTTGTTCTAAGGACATGATGAGCGAAGCATGTTCTCGAACATATTTTTCATAACCTTATTACAATATCGTTTTACACGATACCCTACGGTTTTGTTACATGGAATTTTGTATGATTTATGTTTCACATGGTCTTGTGCATGGGGCGGGACTGGTTAACTGGAAGGTTGAATATTGGTAATTGCATCGTTACTCGTTCATAAAAGACTTTATCTTTGGTTCTACATGGTATTATGTGTCGAATCTAATTATTACAGTCTGTTATGGGGGGACTTGTAATAGGGGGATTGATATGCTAATTGCTATGTAAACTCGTTCATAAAAGACCTTTATCTTATTTACTTTAATTGTATACTCATCAGTTATTTTGAACGCTATGTCAATCTCCCTTGATTGTTTTACTCCCCATTTCCAAAGACGAGTTTTAAACACTCGTCCCATACTCATTAGAGTGCCTGCATTATATTTTCATCTACCACCTTGAAGATTTTGTGAGTACGCGTATTGCATCAGAAATTATTAAGTAGGCTAATTTATAATCTCTTTATTTGAAAGGATTGGGACGCCTCTTCATTTTGTATATAAAAAATTGTATGTTGTCTATACTTATTTCATCTTATTTCGACTTATTTCATTTCCTTTACCCCATTTGATTTTGAAGAAAATACCGACGACAAGTGATAAGTGTAAAATACACATATCCATTTATACCTAAAATAACCCAATTAAACCCAAAACAAACCAAAAATGGCAAAAATATGCTTGTATTTGTGTTTTGTGTGTGCAGGTACGGATAAGTCAAAAATCACAAGAAAACAGTCAAAAGCGAGCAAACACGGACACGAGAATCAGAAGAGTACAAAGCTGAAGCCCCAAAGCCCAAAGCCTTAGCCAATTTTCATCTACAAGGGCCAATCTTGCAATTTCCGAAAGTTCTTTATAACTAGAAAAGGCGAAAAGGAAGACAAGGACCAAATGTGTAAACTTCCCAAACTCCAACAGTTTTAACTGTCGAAAAAGGAGCGGGAACCCCTTTTACTATTCATCCGTCTTCTTCATTTCACCCCCATGGTAAAACAAGGGGCAAATCAAAATTAGAGGGTGATTAAGTCAATTCAAGAGGTCTACATCACAAACCCAGGGTCAAATCAGTCTTTATCAAAGGATTCATTAAAGAAGAGCCACGTCAACAATTAAAGAAGCACAAGTTTATGTGGGTTTTTGTGCTAATTTACTCACAAAACTAACACAAACGTCACATCAAGGGAATGACACGCTGGCAATCCTCAGGTGTCCACATTTTGATCAAACGGCCACAAAAGGATCTCCAATGATTGAAGAAATGAATGGCAGAGATTAAAAGATTGGAGGGCAGGGCAAGAGGACCTAGAAGCTTCAGCTTGGCACTATAAAAAGACCTCACTTCTCACACACACAGCATCTAGTTTTTGCGTTTTTTATCTAGTTTTTTTTAGTAGTCAATTTCTAGTTTTTATTAATTTTTAGATTAAATTCGTAATTTTCTTAAATGTAATTTCCTTTTTCAAGTATTGTAATCAGCTTCTTTAATTAATGAAATTCATTTTTTAATGTTTTAAATCTCATTTTCTAAGTTTTCATTTAAAGTCATAAGCTCTCTTAATAAGCCAAATTGTCTCAATAAGCTCATATTAAGCTCTTTCAGTTTTAAGCTGAAATAGAGCTGGTTTGATATTCGTTTTTAATAATTATCTAACCTCTATAGACTAGCATAATCCTTACATGGATTTATTGGATCTAAGCTTTTGGGAAGGGGATCTTACCTTGGAAGAGATTCCAAGGGACTTATACTTCGCTTCTATTCATGAAGCTAGAGAGCTTGTAGCTGCCTTTATTGGTTCCTTTTGTTTAGCTAAAGGATCAAGTGAGTTTCTCTTTTCATTCATCTTCAATTTTAGTTTTAACTTGCTTAATTTTAGTTTATATGCTTAATATTGCTTGTTTGCTTGCTCTATTGCTTATTAGTGTTTAAATGTCTTTTCTAGTATTTATTAGTTATGTGTCTTTATCTGTTTTTGCTTAAGTAGTTATAGATCTTTAGTTATCAATTTCTGTCATAAAAACTCATAAAATCCAAAAACATTAGTTTAATTAGTTAAGATCTTAGATTAAAGCTATTCAAGGGGCTGTTTTAATCATGATTGTTACGTTTGTATTAGCATGTTTTTATCTTGGTTTTAGTATTTGTTCATTGAATTTCTCTTAAAAAGCTTTTCTCAAATCTGTCATAATGGTTAAGTAGTGTTTGGTTTAGTGCACTCTTAATTTGCACTAGCAGTATTAACGTGAGTTAAATATGTGCGTTTCACTACCAGTACTACCTTTCAAGTCGTACTGCATACATTAAGTTAGTACTGTCAGGCTTTAATCTCAGTAGAATTTCGCTTACGTTTTAGCGTATTTGATTTAGTTTTCATTTTTAGCTTATTTTATTGCTATTTAGTTTCAAAAGTCAAAAATTGCACCAACAGTACTTTCACTTGAAAGTACTGCTGAACTTTTACACTACCAGTACTAACATAAGTTAAGTATGCTTGTTTTTTAGCATAATTACAAGATACGTAATTTTTAGATTTAGGTTATCCACTTCAGTCGAATTTCAAGTTTTTCCTATAGCTTAATATAGTTTAAGTCTTTAAATTCCTTTTCTCGCTTTTATTATCTTAGTTTCACAGATTCCGTTAGAGAAATTGAACTCACGTATATCTCCATACCAAAGATGTATCTGTAACTGTTATTCGAGAGTACAAGATAAGAATAACTATTGACCCAAGCCAACGATCGTAAACACATGACTTCCTTAGAAACTCTACTGTGGGAGTACGGTTAACCAATCGGTGACTGAAGTAAAGCACGATATGCTCGATATGAGAGAGTCTTCTGTTCTCGTACTAGTCTGTCTCGTCTAATGCGGCTCTAGTGCTGCAAAATGGGTTTACTAGAAATCAGACCGACCTCCTGAAAACAAGAGATCGTCACGTGAACCTTTCAGAGAGAGATGAGAGATATAGAGGAAACTACTGATACAGAGATAGAGAGAGAGAGTTTTTGAAGAAACAATGTATTCAGGATAGATCTTACAGCTGTTGTGAAACTATCGCGTAATGTGTGAATTGTAGGAAAAGTGAGAAATTGGTTGATTAGGCAAGATCTCATACGCCTACTTATATACATATTGAATCCATAAGCGTAATTTCCTGAGAGAGATAATGTAGATGTGATGATACATGTTAACCACGCTCTGTGGCAGAATGTGTGACTTCTCTCATCACTACAGAGACTGCACGCTTTATAAAGCTGAAGAACTGACGACTTCGCTTCGCAGCTGCTGTATAGGTGCTGTAAATCATGAGCCCCAATCCCAAGAGTGAGTGTTCACTATGTATCGTTGTACTAAGGGAAAACCTATGTGCAATTTCTAGATTAAGCATATCATAAGCTTTATAGAACTTCTTTCTTTTTCATTTTGATAATAGCTATTTTCTAAAACCAAGGGATAAGCCCTACTTTTGTAAAGCTTAAAGATAACCTCTTTTACGAGCGTATTGTTGAGGTTTCAGCCAAGTAGCCTTTATTACTCTTAATCCCCCTGTCTTCCTTTACATCTGTTGCTTCTTTTGAGTTTTTCATTTTACGCTCTTTAAAATTTTCGAATGCTATTGGACTTGTTTGTTGTCGGGGTAGATTCTTAGGGTAGGAAGTGTAACTTTTCGATTTTAATTGTTTTTCAGTTAGTCCCTCGATTGTCTGTTTAGTTTTCTACTTAATTTCCTGACTTTTGCACATTAGTCCTATTGTTAAGTTTTAATTGTTTATTAAGTTTTAATTAATGATTAGATTAAGTTTTAATTAGTTTAATTAAACTTTTATAAAAAGATAAAAAATTAGGGCTTTTATTTTTAATAATTTTCAGCACTTTTCTTTATTTAGCAAAATTTAGTTTACATGTTTTGTTTGGGTAAACTTAGTCTAATGCTTTCTAGTCTGCCGCTTTCCATATTTGTTTAATTGTTTATTTTATATCTTTCCAAAATCAAATATCTTTGCTTCATTCAAATCAGGATCCGAACCTAAGCGTGGTTTCAATTTCACTAGTCATTGGGGAAACGACCCGGGTGATCATACTTACCCGGTTAAACATACGTACTATTTATATTATTTTATATATTGACTTTTTTGTAAATTTTAAACTTTTTACCTTGGTTAAAGGTGAATAGTTGGAATTTACCTAAGTAGTATTATTATTATATATTTTATAGGTACGTAAAACTGCAATCAGTTTTTGGCGCCGTTGCCGGGGACTAGTGTTTACGATTCCTACGTTTTGTGTTTGTTGATTTGGTTTGAAGATCCTTTCGTCCTCGAAAGTTTCATTCTTGTTTTTAAAATTCAAAAATAAAAAAAAATCAAAAATATAAAAAGTAAAAAATATTTTCATTTTCTTTTTAGTATAAGTAAAAGATAAAAAAAATTAGAAAAATCAAAAACATAAAAAAATTGTCCTTAAAAAAAAAGAAATAAACAAAGTTGGTAATCGAACACCAACAAATAATATCTTCTATTGAGATATTATCATTTCAATTTCCGGTGAACTTGCAATTGTTCCCAAATCGTAATCAAAGATTTAACACTTACCTTTTGTGTCTCTACCAAGTACGGCTCACCTTGAAAAGAAATTTTCAAGAGCTACCGTGAAGTAGTTGATTATTTGGTTTAAGTCTCTTTCGTGTAACCGTTAAAATTCATTGCAAAAAAAAAAAAAAAAAAAAAATTATTAGTGTAAAGTTTTGCTTTTTAATTATTAGTTTTTCTTTTTATGCGCACTCGTTCGCAATCTCGTAGACGTCGTCAACAACAAACTCTTCCGGTAGAACCAATTGTTGAACAAAACGTTGTTCCAATGGCCGACAATCGAACAATGGCCCAAATGTTACAAGCACCCATCGAGGGGTATGAAGATGCTATAGTTGTTCCACCGATCAATGCTAACAATTTCGAGCTTAAGCAACCTTTAATCAATCTTGTGCAAAGCAACAAATTTACGGGTAGACAAGATCCCCACAATCACCTTCGATTTTTTAACAAAGTCACTTCAACGTTTAGACATCCAGAAGTTCCGAACACTTCGGTTAAGCTTTTGCTTTTCCCTTTTTCTCTAGACGGTGAAGCCCGAGATTGGTTAGACAAAGAACCACCAAGATCAATTCTCACATGGGACGACCTTGTTTCAAAATTCATAAACCAATACTTTCCACCTTCAAAAACCACTTACTATCGAAATGAGATCATTACTTTTTATCAAAAACCCAACGAAGCCTTTAATGAAGCATGGGAACGTTTTAAAGGACTCCTTCGTCAATGTCCCCTCGACCAGGGCTTTCGGACTCCACCAACTCCCGATACTTTTTACAACTCTTTGAATTCAAACGATCAAGATGCCTTAGATTCTGCAGCAGGTGGAAATTTCTTGGACAAAATGCCTCAAGAAGGTTTAGCGATTATTGAAAGCAAGTCAAAAGTTCGTTACTCCAGTATCGTCTAATGATTCAAGAGTGAGTAAGGATTGCTCCACTTTCTAATTCTTCATCTTCTATAATTCTTTTCGATAATGCAACAAATAGCCGCTCTCACGAGGAAAGATTGACTATCAAAATGAACAAAATGTTGAAAGAAATGAAAGCTTAAGTTGTTACTGCCTGCACCCGTCAAAGCAGTTGAGAAGTAAGTGTCAACTTGTGGATCAATCACAATTTTTAACTTGTCCGTTAACTCAAGTGGAAACGATTTCCTGTTTTTCAAGACAGATATCCGAACAAATTACACAAAACCGCAGCCGTTGGAAATTTTCTCCAAAGAAACCAACCTTCAAATTTGGCAAGTCAAATGAGACCACCGGGTTTCAATCAACCAAATGTCCAAACAACAAAACCGTTTATGCAAGGACCAAATGCTAACTTCAACAAAAACGCGTGGAGGAAATTTTATATCAAAACCGTCAAAACAACCAAAATCAAGTTTACCAAGCACCACCATATCAAACACCAACCTATCAACCCCAATCAACATTTGATTACCTTACCAACCTCTAACAAATAGTGTTTTGAAAACGGATTTTGAAAGCTACGTCAAAGCAAATGATGCGGTATTGAAGAATGTGCAAAATCAAAATCAAGGTTTGCAAAATCAAATGGCAAATGTTACAAGTTTGTTAACAAGCCTTTGCACCAAGATTAATGATTTCAGCAATCCCAACCAAGCTTCAAGTTCAAGTACTTTACCGAGCAATACCATTCCAAATCCAAGGAACGAAGCCAGGGCAATAACAACTCGAAGCGGAGTTTCTTACGAAGGGCCGTCCATTCCTATGCCTCCTCCATTTGTTAATCCGGATGTGGTAGAGGAGACGTCAACGGAACATGTCCCACCTCCTCTAACCCAAAAAGTTCAAAAGACAAATTCTCAAACAACAACAAAAGTGAATCAAGAGGGAATTGTCAATAATCCTAAAACATATGAACTTAAGCTTCCTTACCCAGAAAGAAGAAATGTAGAAAAAAGGCAAGAAAAAGACAAGGTTCAACTTCAAAAGTTTTGGAAAATGTTTAAACAACTTCATTTCAATATTTCTCTTGCGATAGCATTATCTATGCCGAAATGACACAACATGCTTAAAATCTTTGCGCTAATAAGGAAAAACTTGAAGAACTTGCTAATACTCCGTTGAGTGAAAATTGTAGTGCCGTAATTCTTAAGAAATTGCCCGAGAAATTGGGAGATTCTTGTCGATTTACCATACCATGTGATTTTTCAAAGCTTAAATGTCAAGGTTTAGCCGATTTAGGAGCCAGTATCAACTTAATGCCTCTTTCGGTCTTTCATAGGTTAGGTTTTACCAACCTTGAATCAACCCAAATGACTCTTGAGTTAGCCAACCGTCAACTTTGTCGACCGGATGGGATTTGTAAGGATGTGCTTGTTCCCGTAGGAAAGTTTACATACCCAGCCGATTTCGTAGTTGTTGATTATGTTCCCGACGAACAAATTCCTTTGATTCTCGGAAGACCATTTTTACGAACCGCTCGAGCTTTAATTGATGTTTACGATGAAAAATTGATCCTTCGTGATGGAAATGAAAGTTTAACGTTGAACATGCAAAGTGAGAAATCGAAACTTAATGGTATTCAAAAAGTTGAATCAATCAACATGATTGATATTTTTAACGTTCCGAATTACATTGGTTTTAAGGATTTATTTGCTCAGATGTATAGTGGCAGTCCCACTATTCAATCCAATGATTCTTTTCCTAGTTCTTCTCCGATGAAGACTAGAGATTCTACTTTCGAGGAATTCACCGATGAATTCACTCTTCCTAACTCATTACCACCGGGTGATGATGTTTCAATTCTTAAGAAGGAATTTCATGAAGTAAATTTTCAAGTTTACTCAAATTCTCTTTTCGAATTCGATGAAAGTTTCAAATCTAGCAACGTGAATCCGCTCTTTGAAGAAAATAATAAGGATGTCGAGATTAAGTCTTCTTCTTCCTCCACACTTACTTCACCGGAAGCAAGTGAATTAGAAGATTATCTTGAAAAAGATTCGATTCCACCGGGAATTGATCTTACCCTCCCTACCACCCTTGAAGTTTTAAGTAGCAATCCTACTTCCCCTACTCTCACCGGAGAGAAGGTTTGTTCATGGAAAACACCGATGTTTTTCTCGTTAATGATGACTCAAATTGCGATAAGGAAAAAGATAATTTGTCTCTTGGCAACTTACTTACATCAACAGCCAAAACTTCTTTCTCGTCCTCAAGAAGTTGAAGAAATCAAAGAAAAATAAGATAAAGTTTTAAGTGATGTTCCAATCGATACCATTGTCATGCCAATAAGAATCATTTTTGATAATCCGATTGATTTTAATGACCATTTCTCCAAACCAAAGGATTTTAAAAAGGACTTAACCGTTTCATTTGATTCCTCCGAATCAAGTATTTTACCCTCTCCTTTGTTCGTTTCCGACTCGCCTTTCACTGCGGAGTTGTCGGCTAGTGTTACCTTGAATTCTCTCATAAACGAGAACAAAGTATTCAAACCGGGTATACTAGTTTATCATGCCATTCATGATAAAAATCTTGTTACATTGGAGGAGAATTTAAAAGAGAACATTTCCTTCGGGACTCTTTTAGTTTTCAAAGAACCATCATTTCTTCTACCTCCGCCAGAACCACCAGATGAATGTTTGAATTTTGAATCCAACTTGGTTATGAAGAATGTTGTGCTTAATGAAGCTTTCTACCAAAGCAATGTTGAAGATGTCAATTCCTTCACAATTATCATTTGGATTTTTCTTCCATACTTCACTTACACTAAGGAATCCCCTTTGATTTTCTCCTTTAGGTGTGAAAATTTTGTTTTTGACCCCGGCATCGTCACGTTTCATAAGCCAGTGGTATGTTCAATGAAAGTTTTCCATTTGCTCTCCCTAAGGATGAATTAATTCAGGGATCGAGTCGAGCTTGCGACTCGGTGACCAAAAACAAGCCGCTTCGTGGGAGTTCACCCCATGCTTATCCTTCCTATTTTCTTTCTATTTTCTATTATCTAATGTGTTGTGTAGAGAAAGGCTTGTACTCTTTCCGATTTCTCGATGTTTGTTGCTTGTTTGTTGTGATTTTTATAGGATCGAACCAATAAATTCTTTGAAGCCTCTCGTGTCCGATTGATTTATCCCGTTTAAACTCGAGTTTCTCATCCTTTGTTTGAAATTAGTTTGGGGAGATCCGATATCATTTCATCTAATCGATTAACGTTTATCTTTGCATACTTCATAAACGGCTTAGATTTTCGTAGACACCCGACTTTAAACATTGAGGACAATGTTTCGTTTTAGTTTGGGGAAGGGAATCTATCGATTTGATGTTGCTTGCTTATTGTTTTGTTCTCACGTACCCGTTTTCCCACAAAAATAGCAAAATTTTTAAATTTTTAATCATAATCTAAAAAAAATGTTAAGACACAAATGTAGGTTTTCCGTTGGTAAGAACAAGAAGTAATTTTTGACCCGATCGAACGTATAGAGTTCTAGTTTTCTCCCTTAACAATTAATGATGATAGTTTATGCTAGTCTCATGTAGACTTTAAATATGCTAGACTTGAATCATTAGTAAATGAAGACTTGTGCTAATCTCAAGTAGATTTTAAATATGCTGAGTTGGATTTTATATGGCTAAGTGTTCGCGAATTTCTTTCTTAGAGATTTTAAATTGCGAAGAATAAGAAATGATAGTGTTATTTATAAGTCATGACATTAAACATAGAATAGTTGGTTTTCTTTCAAGCTCATAAGTGTTAATTGTGGTTTTTTCTCCCATTAGCTTGTTTCACCTATATATAAATGTTTAATAAATAGAGTTGTGTGGTTTTTTGGTTAATAATTAGTTAATAGAAGTTTTCTTTAGTTCCTTTATGATTAGGATGAGTACACATCAGGAATACTTAATTTGGCATACTATATGTATCACATTAATAAATATTTTGCTTATTCCTTAAAGAGCCTTAGGGTATATGGGATAAGTAGAATTCAATAATAATCCGAGACTGATAAAAGTTTGCTGTATCTTGCCGGCTCACAACCGATGTTACAGCCTTCTAAAAGGTCGAGGAAGTTACCGAAGTCGAAATATGTTTGCTACATCTTGTCGGAGGCGTGGCCGATGTTGTAGCCTTCTAAAGGACTGAGGTTTAATAATGTTGCTTAATTTTTGTCTTATTTTGTGCCTTAAAGAGCCTAAGGGTATATGGTACAAATAAGATTGGTCCATTCATGTCTTAAAGAGCCTGAGGGTATATGACATGAATGGTACCTTGCTTAAGTAGCCTAATAAAAGCCAAATTTTGGTTGCCTCGATGTGGACTTTAATCTTGATGACATTTGATCTTTTGAAAAGGGCTAGGAGCTAATTATTGCGTTCTTAACCGTTACGCTTTATTTTTGGAATTAATAAGTATCGAAACAAAAGTCTTAAAGAGCCTTCGGGTATATGACTTAAGTAAAATCTTGAGATACAAAAGTAGGATTTGCGGGAGGAAAAGTAAGTACACAACTAGTATTTATGAGTAGTGTTAGTGTCATGACTTGTAATTGACAATGATTAGGTTTTTAAGCTTAGCATGGGAAAAGTGAAAAACCGGGGATGATGAAGTTATCTTTTAGACACTTAATTGTGCTTTTTGTTCTATGATCCTAAAAGTTACCAATGAGGTAATGAAAACAATACATTATGTCAACACAAATAAGTTGTAGTTAGGTAGTTAATTATCAAGAAAAATCATAAAAAGAGAAAAATCTTTGAAAATGGGAAATCGGGTGTTTTATAACTTGTGATCTCTTAACTCTCTCAACAAAAATCTTTGCTACTTTTCAAAGGTTTAGTTTGGGGAAGTTTCGAGGTATTTGGTTATAAGGCATGTGATATTGCGTGAGGACACACAATCGTTTAGTTTGGGGAATTTTGATAAGTGTAAAATACACATATCCGTTAATACCTAAAATAACCCAATTAAACCCAAAACAGACCAAAAATGGCAAAAATATGCTTGTATTTGTGTTTTGTGTATGCAGGTATGGATATATCAAAAAATCACAAGAAAACAGTCAAAAACAGGCAAGCACGGACACGATAATCAGAAAAGTACAAAAAGAAGCCAAAGATTCAAAGCCGAAACCAGAAAAGTCAAACCCACAGTCAAATCCAGTCAAATCATGCTCAACAAAAGTCAACAAAACCCAAAATATTCCATTTAAGCCCCTCAACTTTCAGAAAAGTTCATAAATGGTCCCTAAGCCTAAATGGGCCTCACCCGGATCCAAAAGCCCAAAACCCTAGCCCATTTCTTTTTGTTATTAAACTCCAGGGACCATTCCTGCAATTCCTGAAACTAGTTTATAACTAGAAAATGAGAAAACAAAGAAAGGGACTAGAAATGTCAATTCCCCAAAGTTTCAACAGAATTACCCAAGCAGTTAAAAAGGGCGCGAATGAATAATTACTGTTCATTCGTCTTCCCCAATTCACCCTCCATTTACATCAAGGGGCAAATAGAAATTGAAGGTTAAGAAGGACAATTGTGGATATAAGTTACACATTGGCAGAGTAAAAACGTCATAAGTGAGCCCTCATTGGCTCACTAGATCTTGGAAGGCCACGTGGGAAGTGAGAAAGCACAAAGGAAGGACGATTTTACACTAAAGCCTCTCACAGAAGTAACACAAAGGTCACATCAAGGATTGCCAGCTTGGCAATCCATGTGATCCCAAGAAATGATCCAACGGCTTACAATAGCCCTCCAATGATTGGGAAATGAATGGCAGAGATTTATGATGCAAGCAAAGGCCTAGAATGTTCAGCTTCGGGCTATAAATAGATCCTCTCATCACACACACAAGATGGTCTTTCTTTTTCCTTTCTAGATTTTTAGCCTAGTATAGTTTTTAAGCTTAATATAATTTTTAAATCAGTTGTAATTTCTTTTAAGTAATGTAATTCAGCTCTTTTTAATGAAATTTAGTTTAAGTCATTTATAAGCTCTCTTTTCTTTTTATTCATAAGCTCTCTCAATAAGCCAAATTTTCTCAATAAGCTAATAAGCTCATTTTAAGCCCTTTCAGTCTATAAGCTGAAATAGAGCTTAATCAATTCAGAATTAATCCTATTTAAACCTTAAAACAGTTTAACTTACATTTACCATGGAATTTATTAGACTTATGAGCTTAATGGAAGGGGGGTCAAAGTTGGATGGACTCCCATGGACTTTTACCCTAGCTTATTATTAAGCTAGGGAGCTTGTAGCTGCCAATTTTGGTTCCTCTTGTTTAGCTAGAGGTTAAAGTAAGTTTCCTTTATTCTAATTGCTTTTATAATTTGCATTTAATAGTTCATTAGTATAGATCTTTGCTTATTTGCCTCATTGCTTATTAATTTGCTAGCTAATTGTCTTATTTGTGCTTATTTATCTCTTCTAGTGCTTAGTAGTTATAAATCTTCATCTGTTTTTAGCTTTATAGATATTAATCTTAGATTTTCAGTTTTATGTTTTTTTTTGTTTTTTTTTTTTTTTTTTTTTTTTTTTTTTTTTTTTTTTTTTTTTTTTGTTTATTCTGCTAAAAAACCTAAAAACCAAAAATATTAGATAACATAGTATAGATCTTTGATTTTTTCCCTTTAGTTTAAAAAAATTTTCCCCCCCCCCCCCCGCTTTATGTTAATTCATGTTTATTAAGCTAGTTTTAAGCTCATAGTTATCTGGTATTTAGGTTATGTCAATTAGATTTCATTAATCATATGCTTAGTCATTCAGTCAATACCCCTAAGGAGTGTTTGGATCTAGCTTCTTTGACCTCATTAAGTCAAAGGCTTTTGTGCAAAACACTTGAGTCAGTTTTAATATCACTTAAGATCAATAGAAAAACAGATTTCAAAAGCTAAATTTTAATTTTCAAAAGGTTATGGCTTAATTTTTCTTCTCAGCACCAGGGTACATTGTGCCTTTCTTTTTGCTTGTGAAATTTTGATCCAAAGCCCTTAAGTCTTGAATTTTGCCTGCATTATGTTTATACACACTCATTTGAGTATGTTTAAGGAAGTGGTAGTCACTAGGTTTGGCTGCATTTTGGTTTTTGTGGTATAGCCAATTGCACCAGCAGTACTAACATAAGTTAGTAATGTTGATATTTAAGCCCCAATTTAAGCCAGCAAATTTAGGATTTAGGAGCTTATCTTTTAGAATTTTATAGTTGAGTAATAGCTTAATATAGATTAAGATTTACATTTTATTTTCTAGCTTATTTACCTAGCTTAATTCAGCTGTCAAAGTCACTAAAAAACAAAAAGCCAAAAACAGTAGGTTTAAGATTTAGGATTTAAAATCTAAATTCTAGCTTAAGGTAATAGTTTTTATTGCTTAAATAAGTTAGTTTATAAGTAGCTTAATAAGTTTTCAGAAGCTCATAGTCTAGATTTGCTTTTGAGTTTTTAGCTTATCCTAGAAATTTATTTATTTGCTAAGTCAATAAGTTGCTTAATTCATGACAATTTTCATTACTTAAAAGTAGTTTAAGCCTTATTTCTATTCATTTATAGATAAGCAATCATAAGCACATTAGAAACTTTCTTTTCTTTTTCATTTTGAACTATTTTTTTGAGTTTTATAGCTTATTTTCTAAAACCAAGGGTTTAAGCCCTCCTTTCTGAGTCAGATAAAAATAAGCTCTTATGACTTATTGTGAGTTTCAGCCAATTAGCTTTTATTATTAATTTTGTTCCCACTAGCTCCTTTATAACTTTGCTCTTTTAAGTTTTGATAATAAGCACATTTAAATCCAACTAATTCAGGCCTTCTTGGACTAAATTGTTAATCGGGTAGATTTTCAGGGTAGAATATGTAACTTTTCAATTTTAATTGTTTTTCAGTTGGTCCCTCCGTTAGATAGTTAGTTTCCCAGTTAGTCCTTTAGGTTTTAGCACCATTAGTCCTTAGTTAAGTATTTCAATCAAGTTTATTAGTTTTAATTAGTAATTAGGTTTAGATTTTAATTAGTTTAATTAAGCTTTAATTAAAAGATAAAAATTAGGGCTTTTAATTTTTATAGATTTCTGCACTATTTCTTTATTTAGCGTAATTTTTATAAAAATTTTAGGATTTAATTTTTTAATAGATTTATTATTTTTATAGTTTTTAATTTGTTTAAATTTTAGAAAAATCATATCTTTTAATCTAAAAAGCCAAAAATAGTAATTCCTTTTTCTAAAATTTTCTTTTTACTTATTTTACTTAGGAAAAATATAATTTCAATTATTTTCTATTTTTTTTATTTTAGGATTTAATTAGTATTAAATAGATTTTAATTGATAAAAAATTCAAAAATGATCTAAAAAATATTTTTATTTTTCTTAAAATTTTCTTTTACCCTAATTTAGGTTTAGAAACTTAGTTTGCAATTTTAGGGTTAAATTTTAATCTAATTGCTTAATTGTCGCGTTTTATTTGTTTTCCGTATTTGTTTAATTGTTTAATTTGCCTTTAATTGTTCAATCTTAATTGTTGTTTTTTTAGTAGTCATAGATCATCAAATCATCTATTTTCTTATTCAAATCATAATCCAAGCTTAAACAAGGTTTCAATTTCACTAGTCGTTGGAGAAACGACCCGGGTGATCATACTTACCCGGTTAAATATACGTATTATATATTATATTATATATATTTTTGAGAGTGAATTTTCCTTAGGGAATTTTCTTAATTGCTCTTAAGGTTATATTATTAGAGTATATTTTATAGTGTATTAAAACTGCAATTAGTAATCTCTTTGAACTCTAGGTGGTGGATGAGGTCGAGTGAGGAGGAATTCAATCCAATTGATATCCTCACTTAAAGCAAGGAATTGTTTTTAGGTGAAGATGCGACAAGGACAATAACCGCAACATGGGTTTATTTCACCTGGTTTAGTTGAGGGTGGAGGTAAAGTTTGAGAGTAAGGGTGATAGGAATGTTTGTTTTGTTGTTGAGTGAGATGCATGGCTAAGAGGTTAGAAAGTATCTTGTCGTTGATATAATGTCATCAACTAGGCTTTCTCTACTTGTGGGGGAATAGAGTGTTAGGTGTTTTTGTGTTACTTTGAGGTTGAGCTTGAGTGTGAGCAATATGTAGTATGAAGGGTGAAGATGGGAAGTGAGATGTAGACAACTAGTGGTGATGCGGGAGTGTCCTTAATGTAAGGATTTTGTTAATGCATGAATGGGGTGATTGTTTTCCTTGACTGGTTCATGATGCGGGGAGTGAGTGATTTTGGTATTGGTGAAGTCTATTGAGCACATTTGATGTGTTTTGCAAAGGTTGGTTACTTCCTCAAATGGTCACACTCATTTTGGCAACCCTTGATGGTTTGGATATGGGTTTGTTAGGAGATGTCATTGGTGGGGATGATTGTGATGATGATGAATGAGGATGTATTTATAGTGGAGGAAAGGTTTAAATTAGGACAAATGAACATTCAAAGGATTAAATCCAAGAAATGTTTGTGAATTTAGGGAAACAGTAGCTAAGTCTAGAGGGTGTTTGGTTAAAAAGAAAAGAAAATTCCATTTTCCCCATGTTTTCCTAGGCGGTCGCCCTTAAAATAAGGGCCGGCCCCCCCCTTAAAATTAAGCGGCCGCCTTTATGAATTAAGGGGGCCGCCTACTGGGATTTCCTAGATTTCCTAAAATTCGATTTTTCTCAAAATTTTGTGTGAGGGTTTCTGTTTTGGTGGTTAGTTTGCAGCAAGTCCATCCTTTTATGGCAATTAAGGTTTTTAGCACATAGCATTTAAGCATTCAACATTCTATATATATATGACAAGATGTAGGACAAAACTATTTCACATAATTTTAGCATATACTCATATATGAATTGAGAACCAAAAAAAATGAAGAACATATATAAAATAGTAACAAGATATGATGCACAAAGAATTTTTCTTGTCAAGAGGGCTAAGTTAAGAATGAACTAAACTTATGTGCAAGTACTAGTGTGTGCCTAAATGCGACAAATGTGAGTAGCGATTATTTCGACACTAAGACATGAAACCTAAAAATAATACAAATGCTCCTTGATTTAATTTTGTTCAACCAAGATTGTCGAAAAATATATATTAGATAATAATACTTTCACAACAAGAAATGAAATCATTATCATCTGTGAAAAATTAATTTTAGCATATCATAACATAATATGAAAACTTGATTTTTATGTGCTCCTAGTTGTGAGAAGAACTTTTTAGAAAATAATAGATTGGGATTATTGTATATATGTATAATGAGATATGCATTGAGATATAAGAATTAGAAGAAGTTTGACTATAAACTTTTCCCAATCTTGTGTTTTTGTGTGAAATAGAAGCCTAGACTCAGATTTTTTTTTAGTCAGTGGGTGGTCCCCTTGAAGTCTGGGCGATCCTCTTAAAATTAAGGGGGTCGCCCTTTATGAATTAAGGGGACCGCCATCTGTTTGAAAAAATTTCTCAAGATTTTTGTCAATTTTTTTTGATGATTTCTTTATTATGCCGAAAAATTTAATCGATTTGTTCCATCATTCCTAGGCCTAGACGTAAGTAGTTAAATGGATCACGTTTAAGTGGTTTAGTTAGGATATCGGCTATGTTGTCTTCCGATGTGACCTTTTCTATAGAGATATTTCCTTTTTGAACATTATCGCGAAGGAAGTGATGACGAATCTCAATGTGTTTTGTTTGTGAGTGTTGAACGGGATTCTTACTTAAGTCTATAGCCCCTTTGTTATCACACATTATTGGAATGTCGTCTAACCTAACGCCATAGTCTATGAGAGCTTGCTTCATCCATAGAGCTTGTTGACATGCCTTTCCGGTGCTTACGTATTCCGCTTCGGTTGTGGAGATGGCAAGAGCGGTTTTCTTCTTTGAAAACCACGATGTTAGACAACATCCTATAAACGTGCAAACACCACTAGTGCTCTTGCGATCTACGTAATCTCCTGCAGGATCCGAATCCGCATACACTATTGTTTCTATGTCGGATCCCTTAGGATACCATAATCCTAAATGCGTAGTGCCTTTAATGTATCAGAAGATACGTTTAGCTGCTTCTAGGTGAGAGGTTTTAGGATCCTCTTGAAAGCGGGCATAAAGGCAAACACTAAACATGATATCGAGTCTACTTGTCGTTAAGTATAATAAACTACCTATCATGCCTCTATATTTGGTATTATCTACGGACTCACCTTCTTCATCTCTCGTGAGTTTGGTTTCCGTAGACATAGGGGTCTTTATTAGCTTAGAGTCTTCTAGTCCAAATTTCTTAAGCATTTCCTTAATATATTTTGATTGATTAAAAAATATTCCATCATCTAATTGTTTTATTTGTAATCCTAAGAAGAAATTTAGTTCCCCATCATACTCATTTCAAACTCATCATGCATGATCTTGGAAAAGTCATCACACATTTCTTGACAAGTTGATCCAAATATAATGTCATCAACATATATTTGGACAATAATGAGATTGGAGTCTTTCTTTTTAGTGAAGAGTGTGTTATCTACCATTCTCATGGAGTAATTATGTTTAATAAGAAAGGCTTTTAATCGATCATATCAAGCTTTTGGGGCTTGTTTTAGACCATAAAGAGCTTTCTTAAGTTTGTAGACTTGCGAAGTCAATGAATCCCGGAGGTTGTGCCACGTAAACTTCCTCATTAATAAAACCATTAAGGAATGCACTCTTCACATCCATTTGGTATAACTTAAAGTCTAGTGCGCAAGCATAAGCTAAAAGTATTCTTATGGACTCTAGTCTAGCTACGGGTGCAACGTATTTCGTCGTAATCAAATCCTTCTTGTTGAATTATATCCCTTGGGGACTACCTAGCTTTGTTTCTAGTTACGACGCATTTACATCGAGTTTTATTCTAAATACCCAATATTGTTCCTATAAATGGTCATATCCATTGGGAATTTGGGACCATAGTTCCCAAACATTATTTGTTTTGAATGGTTTAGTTCTCTTGCATGGCCTTACCCAATTTCATCTTTTAATGCCCTCAATTATATTTTGGTTCATATTGTCGAATAAAAGTCAAAAAGAAATTGTTTTGTCTGAGCTTGCAACCTAAGAGTTCTTGATTTAGATTACCAATAATGTTTTTCTAGGGATGAGTTTTAGATTCTTTAATATTTACAATTTGATTATTTTCTAATGAAATAACTTCAAGATTTTTGCCTATGGGTTTTGTTTTACTAACCTTAATAGCTTCTTCTTCGACTAGCTCATCATCTTCTAATGGTGATGTTTTAGACGGGAGAGGAGTTTCATCGAAAGTTACATTCAAAGACTCTTCAACTTTTATTGTTTGTTTGTTAAGTATTATGTAAGCTTTAATATTTTGCAAAAATCCTAGGATACACCTACGTTGAATTAGGGTCCAAACTTGGTGAGGTAATCCTTTGTATTAAGAACAAAGCATTTACTTCCGAATACTCTAAAATAGTTAAGGTTTGGTTTCCTACCTCTTAACAACTCGTATGGAGTTTTTCCTAAAATACGTCTAATGGAAACTCTATTAATTATATAGGTTGATGTATCGACCGCATTACACCAAAAATTTTAAGGAATGGATTGTTTTCTTTTAACATGGTCTCCTATTTCTTATAGAGCGATTTTCCTTTCTACTACCCCATTTGATTGTGGAGTACGAGGAGCGGAAAAATTGTGAGATATCCCATTTAAATCACAATAGTTTCTGAATTGTACTTCATTATCAAATTCCTGACCATGATCCGTTCTAATTGATACAATGGAACATCCTAATTTGTTTTGGATCATTTTGCTAAATACTTCGAATTTTTCGAAGGCCTCGGTTTTATTTGCTAAAAAAACTAGATCCATTAGAAGCGTGAATATCATCTACATTACTAAGGTATAACGATTTCCTCCAATAGCTTCATATGGCGGAAGGCCAAACAAATCCATGTGAAGTAGTTCTAGGCATCTAGTTGTTGAAACTATATTTAGCCTTGTCTTGTATGAGCTTGTTTTCTAATTTTGCAAGCATCACAAAAATGTCGGTCGTATTTTAGTTTGGGTAGGTTTCTAACTAATTCTTTAGATGCTAATGATTGAATTTAATAGCATAGTAGCGTGACCTAGTTCTCCTATGCCATAGTTGAGTTTTCGTCCAATGTTACCAAAGGCATATTGTGTCTTTCGTTCATTTCCTAGTTTCATTACCATATATTCCTCCCTTCCAATATCCTTTCCCTATAACATTTTTCGTCTTTGATTATTTTGCTATCATGTATCAGTAAAATATTACTTGGATTGTTATCACATATTAGACCTACATACTAAGCATCGTTCTATGTTTAACTTATCTACGGCTCAACATTTTAAATTCATTAGGGTAGTATGATAAATACGAACCTTGCCTATGATTTTACCGCGCAAGTTGCTCCCAAAGATTACGTTTCCTCCGTTGTATGCTTTGTATGAAGAGAACAACTTTTGATTACTGGTTATGTGTTTTGAACATCCACTATCTTTAATCCATTCATCGGGTTCCAAGTTTACTCCTAAGCATATTTCATCGGGCGCTTGAGCTACAAGGCAAGCTTCATCTTTAGTCTTTTCCACCTCATCTTCTCCATTGTCGCTTCATACTCCTCGAATGAATGCTCTTTGATCGGTGTTCTTTGGCGGCTTTGAACATTCTCCAATGAAATGATTTGGGTCACCACATCGAAAATATTTTCTTTCACTTTTATCATAACCATCATTTCTACTTCTTTGGAATGTTTTTCCATTGCCTCGTAGTTGTCTTGCAAATCTTCCTCGTCTCTTGAAGAATTTGTTGAATTCCTTTACGTCCATAGCATACTCTTCGTCTTCACTATCGGAACTTGAGCTATCTTCATCAGTTACTTCCTTTTTCACTTTTAATGCAAGTGATCTACTTTGTTCTTTCTTGCCTTTAACCATTTCTACATCTTTCTTTATTACTTCTTCATAAACTTTCAAGTTTCCAATTAGTTCCTTAAGAGGTAAGGTTGTTAGATTCTTTGATTCTTCAATCGCCGTGACTTTCGCGCGCCATTTTGTATGTAGTGCCTTAAGAAATTTCCTAACACAATTCTTGCTAGAGAAACTTTCATCAAGTGCTTTTAGACTAGTAATAATAGTGTTAAACTTAGCAAAGGCATTATCTATTGACTCCTCTTCCGGAATCATAAATTGTTCATATTGTTGAACAAGAAGATCTATTTTGTTAGCTTTGACTTGATTATTACCTTGATGAGTGATTAGTAAAGTATCCCAAATTTCTTTTGTGGTTTGACACATAAAAATTCTTTCGTATTCTTTACGTGGAAAAGCATTATAAATTACCATTTTAGCTTCATTATATTTTGGAAGTTTCTTTTTAAGATCATCATCTTGTTTATGAAAAGATATAATTTCATCCTTTTTAGTTTTGAGATTAAACTGAATAGGAGGAAAATCACCATCGGTAGTAACATGCCAAAGATCTAGATCTTTTGACTTCACATAAGTTTCGAATCTATTTTTCCAATAAATAAATCCATCACTTTCAAATAGTGTTGGTCTTTGCATAGATTGCCCTTCTAAATATTTTTCGGATTCTATAGATCGATTCAAGTTTTAAAATACAATTTATTTTAAAAATCTTGTTTAGCGTGGCTCTTGATACCAATTGTGGAAAACTAGAAGGGGGGGGTTAAATAGTTTACCGCTTTTTGATTTTATGTTTGTTTATAAAAACTTAGATTCGACTTTTTGTGAATTCAAAACTTGCACAATATGAACAATGTAAATAAGTAGAAGCAAATAAAAGATAAGAGTTGGAAAGATCAAACCACAACACAAGGATTTATAGTGGTTTGGTTACAAAGCTCCTCTTTGGCCTACTCCACTCCCCGAGCACCTAACTCGGGAGTTTTCTTCACTATGTCAACAAGCTCCTTTATGGCGGAGAAAACTGTACACAACGTTGCTTATATCTATTTCCGACACTAAGCTAGATGTCGAGTTCTAATCTTAGCTAGAACCAATCTATCACAACACAACTTCACAATTTGTTCACGACTTCACAACTTCACGACTACTTCACAACTTCACTACACAACTTAGCTTCACACCTTGAACACAACTATACAACTTCTTCACACCTTCACAACTTTACAACTTCACACCTTCGTCCTCACCACACTACTACTGGTTCACCACTTAACAAACACTACTAGAAAGGATCACCAAGATCCATCTATAACTTACAACAAATCACCAAAACCTAATAACACACAACTTATACAAGATTTACAAATAGATTTACAAGATTATGGTGTGAATGCAATAAGAATGCCAATGTATACTGGGTTGTAATACTTTTCATTAATGATGGAAGTATTCTTCTCTTGCACTTGAGGAATTGAGCTTGGATCACTTGGAAACAAAGCTTTATGATTAAATGATCAAATGATTTAGAGAGATGTGTGAGCTGTTTTAGAACAGAAAGAATGAGTACAAAAGGTGAGAAAAATGTTGGGAATAGTCCATTTTATTAATAGTGACAAGCTGGAGGAGCCGGGGTCAATGCCGGTTCCCCCTTAAAATAAGAGGTGTGCCGACCCCCTTATAATTAAGGGGGCCGCCCATGTATTTAAGGGG
Organism: Tanacetum coccineum; assembly: GCA_026074375.1. Classification (NCBI taxonomy): domain Eukaryota; kingdom Viridiplantae; phylum Streptophyta; class Magnoliopsida; order Asterales; family Asteraceae; genus Tanacetum; species Tanacetum coccineum. The sequence continues at coordinate 51,204 of BQNB010016394.1, forward strand.
CCACCCATTTTTAGACGCTCCCCTTTTTGTCCTATTTAGGGGAGGTGTTTACTGGACTTTTTCTAGCCGTTTTAGGTTCAAAAATTTGAAATTCAAAATGTTTATTTTGAATAAAACATTTCTTTTAAATGTAGAAAATGTTTTGTGATGTTTATAAAAATGTTTACAATATTTTATAAAAGTTTGAGGTTGAATAAAAATTTCCTTTGATCATAAAATGCATTAAGCATTTATTTATTCATACCTTTAAGTGATGTAAATGTTGAAATGAGAATTTACTCCTAATTACTTGTTTACGTTTAATTTTACGTTGAATGTTTTTATATTTTGTGATTATCAAAACGTAAAGATGTGAAAGATATTAATAATGTTTTTAGGCATTATATTTCTATCAACACCCTCCTTTCATAAGTCCTTGCAAGTTTAGTACAAAATGGTTATTTTTAGTCACACTTAACAGGCCAAAAATACGGGTCGCCATATTTTATAAAATTTTATTCCGTCCCACTAAATATAGTTTAAAACCTTTAAATAAATGTTAAACCTTGTAGAACACGACCTTTAAACACGGTTTTTACAAAAACTCAGGGAAACGACGAAAAATACAAAATTGACATATTTATACGCTCTTCGGAGCAGTACAATAATTTTTCTGACTTCTAATTGCTAGAACAAAGAAAACTAAATAACGGAATGAATTCCACCAATAAATGGAAATTCTAATCAAACCACATATAGCATAACGACTATAATTATTTACGTAATTAAACTAACTATCTTGGTTAAGGATAGACGTTGACCTGAAACTCGGGTTGTTACAAGTAACCGTATAGATCCCCACATGTTCATCAGAAGACAAGTCAAAGATATACTCCCTGGTTATAAATCTATTTGATGATTATAATATTTGCTTCTCTTACAACCTGAACTATGTGATCAATTTCAAAAATCAACGTTTCAAAGTTTAAAGATGTCGCTGAAGGGCAAAATACTCATTTTTTTTCAGGACTACAGATTTCACAAAGACCTAAAGCAACTTTATAAACCAAGTCTAAATATGCTCTATAATCTTTGAAAAAATTGTATCGGAATCTAGTACCCCCCGTGGATACTCCCATGGTGAAGAAATCCAAACTGGATGAAGATACACAAGGGAAATCCGTTGACCCTACACACCATCGTGGCATGGTGGGCACCCTTATGTATCTCATAGCCAGTAGACCAGACCTAACATTTGTTGTATACATGTGTGCCCGGTATCTGGCAAAGCCTATCAAAAAGCACTTCATGCGAAAAAGAATCTTTAAATACCAAGAGGAAAAATCCCCGACAAAAGGGACTCTGGTACCAAAGGATCTTCTATTGGCTCTAACACTTATGCAACGCTGATCATGCGGGTTGCCAAGATACTAGACGAAGTACAATCTGGATGTAACAATATAAGGAGATAGCTTGGTTACTGGTCGAGCAAAAAGGCAAAATAGCGCTGTGATATCTAGTACGAAGCTTGAATATATCGCCTTTCTGGCTAGTTTGCTCAGTCCTTTTGGATGAGATCACAGCTTACCGAACTATGGTACTTGGATATCAATACAATTCCAATGTGCAGTTATAACAAAAGCAATAGCCTATGCTGCGAACAATGGTTCAACACTCTCGAACAAAACATATTGACATCAGATCCACTATTCATAAAAAGCAATTTAGAAGTGACAGTAGAGCTTTACTTTGTCAATACGGAATATCAGCTGGCAAACATCTTCAATAAAGCCTTTGGCAGAGAAAGAATTGAATTTCTTATCAACAAGCTGGGAATGCGAAGTTTTACGTCGGAGACCCTGAAACAATTGGCAGATGAAGCTGAAGAATAGTGGTGGTACCTATTCAAATATCCTGTATATAATATGCATATATATTAAAAACCAGAAAAACCAAAAAGCTTTTTATTTTTATTTTTTTTGAAAAACTTTATAAAATCAAAATACAAAAATATAAAATACTTAAAACCAAAAAAAATTAAAAAAATGAGAAAAATACAAAAAGAGGTAATAATGGCATGTCTTCTGAAAATCGATAACATTTACGGTCTTAGAAATGTCATTTAATAATGATACGAGGCTGTAAATGAAGTTCGAGCGGAAGTTCCAAATATTTTCAAAACATGCCAAATGGCTTGCTATTATTTCAGATAGCAACCCGGTCATCATCTTGAAGGCAAGTATTTCAAAAAGAAAACTTGACCTCATAACGGGAATTTATTCTCGAGCATGGTCTACTTCATGACTATGCAAAGGCATGTGTTTACTTTGCAACTCAACCCGTGCTTTCTTTATACCATAAATGTACGTGTCAGTGCGCTTATGTGTTAAAATAAAAGAAATCTTATTTTTATTGGTAAAAAGTTGTCTTCATAATGAATAAGTTTATCCCATTAATCACAAAACAGATTTCAAAGACATTTCAACTACTCAAACAATGCAATAGTCTTAAATAGAAAACGGGTCATTATTTGAGGGGGAGAATGTGTCATCAAATAATCTTTTAAAAATCGGTGGTCCTCTCAAAAAACTCAACAGGAATAAAACGGATAAAAGTTTTATTATCATGACAGATTACAATTTCCAAAGGGAGTTAATTTAATAACTATAAGAGCATTAGAAGTCATTTATTTCAAACTTTAGGGACTTATTTGCATTTAAAGACCAGCAGATTCTCACGGATAGATTTAATCTTAACAATTCCTAATCAACCACGATTCTAGTATATTTGCATACTATGTTTTGTTGATTCCCCGAGTATCGAAACCACAAGGGGGAAGGAATAATATAACAAGAAAGATAAGATACACTGATAGAATTCATACCCTATTCTCATTTTAGGTCATTTCGGAAAGACAAATGTCATAATCGCAGAGAAAATCAGTGTTTAACTTATTACTTTTGGGTGCACTATTTCAACTATATGGAGGAAGAGATATCTTGTGATTTCAAGTATGCATCATTTAAGATGCTAAGGGGAAGTGTTGTCATGAATGATTTATTCTAGTGTGAGGGGGAGATGGTTACTGATTGAATTAATGCTGGTCCCTTTAAACAGTTAACAACTAAGCTTATTTTTTAAAAAGGGAGTAGAATAGTTGACAAAAAGATACACATATGTTTTGATAAGTATGATGAATCCTAAAGTTATTCCGTAATTTCTGTTCAGAAATAAATGATACTTTGGGACCATAGTTGACTTAGTGTTCTCAATCGACTTCTTTAGAAGGAATAATTGGTGACATCCAGACTTAGGTGACTTGGCTGTTACAATTTTAAATCATCACTTTTTTTAAGGAGAAATACAAACAACCCCGGGCCTCTAATTGACTCTGTGTTACGGTTTCAGAATTATAGACATTTTATATTTGGGCTTTATACATCAAGACTGCTTGATGCGGCTTGCACATCTGCTTTGAATCTACTCAAGAAAGAATTGCTGATTTAAAAGGAAGCTAAGACAACTTCTTAAGAGAGTCTACAGGGAAGACCTACGGCTGCTACAAAGAACCATACGATTCTATCATATGATGTTCTCATCATTCATGGTCAAACCTTTGTACATAAAAATCTTGTGAATATATAAATGTGTAAGTAGACTTAAAATTAGGCATATAAGTGTTTGAGTATAATTTTCAAGAATATTCTTATGTAAATGCAAAAATTTCCCAAATTAACAAACTCAAACACCATATAACCCCTCAAATGAGGGGAGCATAAAAATGTTCCTATTGTAGGTTGTTAATAATTGGACATTCTTTCCCAGAAAGCAGTTATATTTGAATCAATTGATATTCAAAATATCAAGAGATTTAATATTTTTTATATGGGGAGAAAATGTGATTAAAATATATAGCTAATAAGTGATTTTTAAACCTCAAGTGTACTCTAACCCATAAATGTGAAAAACCTCTTTCAATTATTGATGCTCATAGAAGTAGGGAAGCAAATGGTTATGTATTGCTGAAAATGATGGAGTAACCAAATACCTGACCATTTATATTACTGCATTAGAGTTATAAGGTTGGTTAATAGGTAATCATTCCATGATCCACCACAGCCAGAAACCGGAAGGGATCTAACTAGAGATATTCCACTAGATAGGGTACAAGTCCTTAGGGTAGGGAAAAAAAAGGAGTAAAATGAAATAAAAGGGAAAAGTTGTCAGACTGAATGGAGCTAGTACTAGAACAAACCCAACAAGGTACTAGTTATGAAGTCGTCGGTAAGCGGCTGAAGGGGTAAAGAATAAAAAAGAAAATTAAGTATAATGGTGAAAAGAAAAGAACCACCTTACACTATAGCAGAAACCGGGTCAATAAATCTGCTGTCAAGAATCACAAAGATGATTGCTGACATTGAAGACTGACATCATGGACCCAGTGATGCAATGCACAACCCTCCCTAGCCACTCAGAATCCCTCTTAAACAATTCTGTTTATTTCTCGACTGAAATACACGCATTTCTATCTACTATCACACCCGAGTTATTGGTTATTAAAAGGTGGCAGTCTGCTCCAGCCTTCCGATCACTAAAACCAAATGCATATTGATTGAGAAGCCCAAAAGAGATCATCCATAAATCTCATTAGGACACTTGTCAAAGATTATGCTTGCTATTTCACACAATGTGAATAACGAGAAATATATAAAGAGTTCTACGCATTATCCTTGTGATTTTGCCAGAACATCAGAGTGATACTAAAGTATTCACAATGACAATGGAAATCCTTCTTGAGACAACATCAAACAAGCTCATGGTAGGTGACTTGTGCGATTCTATATGAATCAAACTTGTGACAACTGGAAAGAAACGATGGTGCGATTCTACAAGAATCAAACTTGTTCCAGTATATGAATTGATGATTGATGATGAATTTTTGAAATGATTAACACTCTCGATGTGTCACAAAACCACTTTAGCAAGTGACATGTCGATTGATTTTCAAATCGATTTTTCTATTCAATCGGTGAGACAGTAACTCACTGGTTCACTCTTATCGTGCTGCCTGCTTTGAGACATTCCGGTAATGAGAACATGTTGAGTTTGATGAACCTAATACATATGTGTTAGAAAGATTCTTTACTTCAGCTGGAAATCCTGTCAAGGAGATTCTTCTTAAATTGAATCTACCTGATCACAGGTCGATCCTCACTGGTATTCAACGAGTTACTTCTCCAAGCCAAACAACGTTCGGATAACAAAGCCAGATACCGTCCCCGCCGATTTTATTGCTACCGTGTTTATTAATGCATGAAACAAAGATAAGGTAAAGAGGTAACCTTAATCCAGCTGTCTCAAAGATTCATAACCACATGCTCATACTCAACCGACAAATATAAAGACATCATGAAAGCTTAAACACATGTTTCAAGACTTTCGCTACTCTGATACCGTACATCTTTCTTGAAGTGACGAAGTATTAAAGTCAAAGAATTTTAAAGAAGTTTCCGTTACTCTGATACCGTACGTCTTTCTTGAAGTGACAAAGTATTAAAGTCATAGAATTTCAAAGAATTTTCCGTCACTCTGATACCGAACGTCTTTCTCGAAGTAACAAAGTGTTATAGTTAAAGAATTTCAAGAAAGATGTCTTATTCAAGCTTTCAAGACCAAGAAACAACAACAGTAATAGCTTGTAGGTCCAGAATCACAAATCTCAAGACGGCCAAAGATTACAGATGGGCGACAGAGATTATCTAGGTGATGATCTTAAGAAGCTCACAAGATCACATACAAGTCAAAACAAGAATACAAGCTAAAGCTTAAAAGTCTAAAGATTGCTACATCAAGATTCGCAAGATAAAGAACAAGATAACAAGACTACGAGCTAAAGATTGAAGACATTCATAGAATGTAAGCTTAAAAGTTTTTTGTAAAATTGGAGTGACCTCCCCTTAAGGGGGAGATTGTTTAGGAATCTAAAAAAGGAATCGGCCACCTCCACTTATTTTACCGTTTCTAGCTTCGTAGGCCCCAAAGATATATTTAGTAAGCTAACACGTGGAGGCCAACGCAATAGAAGAAAAAGCCCATGAAACCCCAATTATATCCTTGTATAAAAGCCCTCTCCACACATGGAGAGGGTTTGGTTGTGTCCAATTATCACACATTCTAATGCATATCAGTTTAAAATTTTTACTTTCTCTCTCCTAAAGTGTTTAACTAACCACCTCTCTCTATAAATCTCCTCACTTTTCCTCTACATGAAGTTATTGATTAGACATCAAAAAGAATGAAAAGGATTAACAAGCTGCTGCTGTAGGCGGTCCCAGATTTCCTGAGGGCCGGCCAATAGGAACATGGAATTAAGACTTGACGGATTTTGTGAGAGGAGTGACATATTTAATTTGAATTCGCTAACTTTAAAAATACTTAAATAAACTTTCGGAGAAGTAGTTAAGTTTGTCACGTCACACACATAAACGACAAGCGAAAATAGAAAATAGACTAGAATCGAGATTAGTAGAAAACAAGAGAAAGATTTACGGAATGTGTTCCATCATTTCTAGACTTAGAAAAAGATAATTTAACGATTTGTGCTCGAGGGGTGAAGAAAGAATGTCGGCGATGTTATCTTCAAAAGCAACCTTTCGATGGGTATTTTCCATTAGACATTGTCCCATAGGCCAAATAGTGACGGTATCTTCGGTGTGATTCGTTGCGAAAGAAGAATATATAAAGAGAAAAACAAAACGAATATGGGAAGAGACGAGCTTTTAACGACAACACAGATGTAATCTAACGTACGACAACTAGATCTATGATGTTATGTAGCTCTTCTCGAGCATTGCGAATGTTCATAGAACAATCACACGACGAGGTATGAGGTTGTCTTGTCGAAGAGAATTAGCCATCTATATGGTTGTAGAGGTGTGATTGAGTGAGAAGAAAGAGGTATGATCACAATTTTCTAAAAAACAAAGAATGTTTTCCTTGAAGACAAAGAGTGTTTTCGTCGAAGAGAAATAATGTTTTGTTGAAGAGAAAGAATGTTCTCGTTGAAGAGAAAAGAATGTTTTCGTCGAAGAGAAAGAATGTTTCGTCGAAGAGAAAGAATGTTTTCGTCGAAGAGAAAAGGAGAGCGTTTAAAACTTAATGTTGTTAAAAGCTTGAATAGCGATTTTCGATATGACCTTTACATTGCGATCGAAAGTTAACAGATACTTGAATATTTTGGATGAAATATTTAGTATGTCAAACCTACTTTGGAGGTGTATAATTTGTATCTAACCTTCCCTAACAAAAGAGTGGATCATTTGAAGAAAGAGCGATTATATGATTAAGGTAATGTGTACTGAAGACTCCTAGTAGATATAAGACCTTTACGACTCTTTTGACTTTATAAGATTTGTGACACTGACACGAAGAAAAAAATATTTAGTGTGGGATATAAATGAATACCTAGATGAATACGACATATAGATATAGGGCATCAAGTTTATCTAGAGCATAGTATCGACACCATAATTCAATAAGATTAATGTTGTAAGACTTATATGACATTTAAATGTAATTTCATAGCATTAACTAACATAGTGTAGGTGTACAATAACACGTAAGTCATGTAAAATGACCATACAAAACATGATAATTATAAATTAATCGTCAAGTAAAACAAGGTAGCTTTATGCATTTAGGAGCAAATGTCATTTAGATTCACTAAGAGATATTTTATCTAAATTGGCTAGAAACAGAACAAACAGCCTTTATAAATACAATGCCTTTAATAGCAAAGCAATTAAACGTTCAAACATCCAGATAAATCATGAAGGCATATAAATACATTACATAGGACAATTATCATCGCCTTTGAAGCTTTAAAGCACATATGTGAGTGCATTGTGTGCTAATTGACTTAGGAGAAGCCTAATTATCTACGGCTATAGTGTGCCACATCCCTCATGATATAACAAAGTCTATGATCAATGTAGACTATCATTAGGCATATTAAGAAAGAGCCATTTAATCAAATTAAATAATAAATATGAGAGTATTACTAGTGGAGGCTCAATTCAGGCTAACACGACGATTTTACGGATAGACCACGACCTTACTTCACTCTGGAAGCAATCAACCGTTAGGTGGTCAAATAGATTTTCTAGTGTAATAGATTCTCCATAGTCATTCTTATGTTTAGACAAAATAGAATTCAATATTTTCCTAAAATGAAGTGTAGCAAAGATAACATTTGTATTATCTTTTATCATAGAAGTCCTAACATGACTCAAACTACATGATTTTAATTCTGGTTCACATACATCCTAATCCAAGATGTGTGGAATTCGTATGGTTAAATGAGATAAGCAAGAAAGTTGTAGGTATAAGAGAGAATAGAGTCATCTAGGACCTAGTAGTATGCTTAAGAATGACAATGTTAAAGCACTATAATGAGAGTGTTCAAAAAGGTACCTGTGAAGTCTTTATAGAAATAAAAAACCAATTAAGTTCTTACCTCAATAAATCTTGTTAATGTTTCCTTGTATAAATAAGATGATTTACAAGAGTAGTTACATGTATGATGGACATATTAAAGCAAGAGAATCACAAGAGAAGATTTTTTTTTTTTAAAAATCTAATGCATATGGTGGGATTTTCTAAAACCGCATATGAATCAAAAACAAGGATCCAGTCGATCCATGGAGGTGCCAAATTTAGGCAAGGATCATTTTCCCACTATTTGGGAGATGGTGTTGAAATTAGGTTATTAGGAGAAGCTTATATAAGTTATAAGGTTTACTTGGATGAGTTTTTTTAGAAATGACATCGAGACTTCTTATACGGTTGGAGTACTTAAGAGTTCCCTATGGAAAATTCATAAGTCGTCAATCCTACTTAGAGTTGTGTTAATTTTTAGCATGTAAAATATTGATCAATGAAAATAACACCACATTTGAAACACTTAGGCTTAGACTTCAATGAAACATCTTCATTGCAAGATGTGAATTGCAATTCGATGACCTAATCTTGGTCCTGCAATCAACTTTGTGATTTCATGTAATAACTGAGGATGGTTAAACATGTAGACTCGGAAAAATATCTATGGTCACTTGATTGATATTTCCTTGATCTAGATAAATCCTAGTCTTGATTTCATGTTCAAATTCTAATTTTGTAATTAGATTGAATAATAAGACTGATTATCGTTTAAATAATAATCATCTTCATATTCAAAATCCTCTTACGATCACTTATTGAAAGAAAGCACGATAATGGTTTGTGGAATATGTTTAATTATTCCTAGTCCTAACCTTATATGGTTAAAGGGTTCTCATTTGGTAAAGAAGAAATACTATGCTTATTTGGTAAAGTAAGAGAAATTTTAATGAGAAGAGAATTTGAGTTATGAGTTGTGCTTTTGAGTTGTTTGAGCAAAGTTACATATGTTGTGCATTTGCTCATGTTTGGCTTTTCAGATTATTAACCCTCTCTGAAAGAGCTCCTGTGCTTTTTAAGTATATTAAGATAGAGCTGGTAATAGGGTTAGTTCCTACACTATGGTTAGAATGATCATCCTTCCCTAGTACCCTGCTAATCCCATGTTCAAGTGGTAATCTAATAACAGGATTAACATGATCTAAACCACCCGCAATTCTACCAAATCTGAGGGTTACACGATAGTCAAAGGATATCCAACAAAACCAAGATCTAACAAGAAATAAACATTATAACAATAGTAGATCCATGACTAGGCCAGCACTTGAAGTGCTTAGCCGCTTAAAGCAACAACAAAGCAAGAATTAATAAAGATAATCATGGATGGAAAACTCATAATTCTTACAGAAATTGTTTATGAACGATTAAATACAAAAGTAAGTTTAAGTGTGATCTCCCTTGGACTTCTTGTGGATTTCTTTGAGCTATGGAGGCCTTGATCACCCCTTAGATCTGTGGTGGAATGGTTGATATCAAATTATCTGAATGAAGCCTCTATTTATAGATTTTGAATAGTTTACGGTGTAACCTTTTAGAGGTTTACGCCATAAACTGTTGACGTGCACTTTCCATCTTGCAGGCTTAAAGGATGTTACGACATAATCTATTATCCACGTTACGCCGTAATGCTGACTTAGATAACTCATCCTTCCATATTAATTTTATAAAAAGAATATAATTATGTGTGTGTGTGTGTTAGAACAATGCAAGCACAAGCAAAGTTTAAAAATACATTTTCTTTTACTTAATTACTAATGTATTAATATAATCTTTTCTTTTGTTTAACCACCCCAAGGTCAAACAACGCACAATGATGAAAATATTTAGACATCTTGTTGGAAGGAAATTAATGTGTTGGAAATATTTTAGTGACGTGTTTTAACATATGATCTTAAGACATTATTTTTTCACACACATAACAAACTATTGAACTCTCATTCCTAAATGGGTTACTACACTTCAAATGATTTACAAAATGTTCATGTAACACTTGGAAATATAGCAATCTATGCCTATATGCAATGCACAAACAATTTTGCAACTTAAAGCAAGAAATCTAACGTAATTTCCTATTAGGCATAATCTGAAAACTAGTAACATACAAATAGCATACATGACACCCATGTTAAGATGTATAATTAGCTAAATTATAAATCGTGCTGATTACTTATTAATATCTATTAACAAAGTTAAAACACAAGTAAACACATATAATCATCTAGTATACACATAAGGATATTCGTCGTTGTTTCGTGTATTAGATACAACGATGTATACTTAGCTTGATTTTATTAAAAAATAGTTTCCTCCCCTTTAAAAAAAATAAAAAAAATAAACAAGATCAATGTTTTGAAAAGATAAATATGCTGTTTTTCAAAGATACATTGATTTGAAAGAAAGGGTAAACTACAAGTTTTTTGTCAAAACAAAACATAAAGTTTTGACCACTATACAGTCTTTTGCATTTTTGACTGACTTAAGTTTGGAATAATGACTTGGAAGTATTTTTAAATGAAAGTAGACTCAATTATCTTTAAAATGGCAGGTGGCACGACTTCTACGGACTTACGGTTGATTTTATATGATTTTTCGAAGTTTTCCAAATTTTGACGAAACAGACAGACGACCCCCAGAAAGGTGACGGCCCCCATATATATTTGGGGGCCGCCCTAACATTTAGGGGACCGCCACCAGTGACCCAGAAACACGTTTTTCGTATAAAATCATTTGGTGACTTAATGGAAGGACGCATGACTTCAGAAAGTTGTTTCAGCACATAAAATACATGTTTTAGACGATCTTTCTACTCTTACGACTTAGACAAACATATGTTAACACTTCCAAGCACTCGTGAGAAAATTTTCCTTCAAGCTAGTATACAAAGTATATTTAATAACAAAACTAATAAGAATCAAGCAACAAAACACTTTTCATATTTAATCCTCCTTCATGAATAATTTGATACATGGATCGTACTCTATTTTAAAAACCATTTGTTATGAAAACTAAAGCATCGTGGCTCCTGATACCAATTGTGGAAACCGTAGAGGATGGGGGGGGGGGGTGAATACGTTTCCAATTAAAAACTTTAAATCTTTTGTATCAAATCACCAATCAAGTTTGACGTAATATGAAAAGTATTGATTATAGATCTACATTTGCTAATATATAATCTAACAATACAACCACACTTACACTATTTACTACACAACCATAAGTAACATGATATACATAACAATCCACATAATAATGATCACAATGCTATAAAAGTAAAGCGGTAAATGTAAAGAAATAAGTAAAGTGAAAGGTAAAAGAAAATGCAAACCAGACACGGTAATTTATAGTGGTTCGATCACGAAGCTCCTCTTTGCCCTACTCCACTCCTCGAGTATCCAACTCGAGAGTTACTTCACTAATCAACAAGCACCCATTCGGCAGAAAAAATCTTATAACGTTGCTTATATTATTTTCCGACACTAAGCTAGATGTCGAGTTCTTCTTCGAGTACAACCAAACCCGTTATGTTTTATGGCCCAACATAACAAACCTTTTGTTTTGTGGCCTAAACACATAAATTGCGTCGCTTATATTATTTTCCGACACTAAGCTAAATGCCGAGTCCTAATCTTAGCTAGAACCAATCTACCACTTCACCAATGTATTTTGAGGCCTAAAATACTAACCAACACACAATCAAACATTCTGAATATATACTCTATTTGGATTTACACACTACTAAAGATTGGAAGACATGAACTCGATCTATATGTAACAAATGTTACAAATGGACTAACTAGACTACATAACTTTGTCATATCTTGACGATGACGAAAGTTCTTCTCTTGTACTTGAAGGAAGAAGGAAATGATAGAAGATTGGATCAAATTTAAACAAGATTAAACAAATTAAATGATCAAAGATTTAGAGAGATTTTAGTGAGATTTAGAGAGAGAAAGAACTGAAAAAATATGTGCAAAAGGTTCTCAAAATAGTTGGAAGTGACCCACTATTTATAGGAGCTGAAAAATAATATGTCAAACAGCGGCGGCCCCCATATATATTAGGGGGCCGCCTAGTATTAAAGGGGGCCGCCGACATATTTAAGGGACAGCCCAGACAGACATACATGTTTTTGTCTTTTTATGGTGAATGTTAAATCTGGTAAAAATCTGACTTGTTTTAGGGGGAAATGACCATATTTGAAATTTGAAATAATTACCACATAAAACATTTCTTTATAATTCAAAATTAATTTGTGTAAATAATTTTGAGAAATTGTTTTGTTATATTTACAAAAATATAAAGTTTAAGATAAAAACTTATTTCTTTGATCATCCTACAAGTTTAATGTTGTTTGTATATACCTTACGTGATTTACGTCAGGTGCAAACAAATGTCGGTGTTGATGTAGACTTGAGACGTCGAGAGATGCAAATGCTTGTATGCATTGATGATTTGTGCTTACGAGTAACTTGCGCACTTTACGTTACGTATTATAAGTTACATGTTTGTCATCACCAAAACATAAAGGGATCGTATAGATTAAATATCGTAATATTTGCACTAACACGGGGTTTCTTGGCTTTAGACTTTTGGCGTGTGTTTTGTTTGACGACGGACCCTCGTCGGGTTCTTGTCGTTCTTGGCTATAATGTTGGGGAAATTAGGATTGTTGAGGTTCTTGGGTGGAATGTTGGGGAAATTAGGATTGTTGGGAAAATTGAAGTGTGTATAGTGTTTGTTGTTGGGATTTTTGATAAGAAGAAATTTGGGTTGGGATAGTTGTTGAATTTGTCGTCACAATTGGAATTGATCGGGTGTAAAGTTGCTAAGTGGGTTGACAAGTAGGTTGACAAGTGGGTTTAGGATTTGATGAAAGTTGGCGAATGATGGAAGTTGGATGGTGTTTGTGGTGATGGAGTTTGTGGATGGTGGTGTGTTTGGATTAGAAGAAGATGAAGACTTGAGAATTTGCGTATTCGGTATTTGGTTTTACGGGTTGTTGAGCATGTTGTTGACCTATTGATTTGATTTCATTTTAAAGAATTATAGAGATAGAAGTGAAGATGAAATTGTTGTGTAAAAATTGGATGAGTTATGGGGTACTTATAGGATTTTTAAAGGGTAAAAATTTAGGGGAAATGGTTTAAATACAAAAAAGGGGCTAGAAAGAGGCTCCCATTATTTTTGCCCGTTAACAAACGTCCACTTTACAAAATAAGAAGAAAAAAACACGAGAGCATAAGGGCCTGCAACCATGGCGTGAAACGAGAAAACACCACCCACGGTGTGCTTGTGGCGCCGTCGGGTGACGTTTTGGGGGAAACGCAACGGAGAACTTAGGACACTGGATGCTCCAATAGTGTAGAGCACATGAGAAAAAAAAGTGAAAAAATAAGGACCCTCAGAATACCGACATCTCCGCTGTTGTGACAATCCACATTTTCAGGTCATTTTACGTCAATAAACTCAAAACTATTTACTTTGAACTTTTACGTGTTTACTTTTAATTATAACTGTTAAGTTAAATCGCGTAAACCAGAAATCAACAATTAACATAAACCGGCATTGAACAAATATAAGTTTATGTCAAACAAGTGTTATATAATTATTACGAAGATAATTTATAACTTTTCATATTTTATTTTTATACTTTACGTAAAACGCTTACGTTTCACGTTATGATCTTTCATGCATGCATGTAAACTATACCACCTTTACCAATACCCTCAATATGTATACCTTATCAAAAATTAAACATTCCCCTTCCCTAATATACTCAAATAAACCGGCCCTCTTAAGTTAGTATACACAAAATACCATCAAATCCTATACTACACTAAATCAATACCAACTAGTACCTCATTTCACCAACTAGAACTCTTTTTCTTCTAAGACACTTACACACTCAACACATCTTTACCTCTCTTACAAAAGCTTATGCCCCCCTAAATTTCATGGATGATTTGAACTTGTGTCCCCTAGATATTTTTCCTATATAAGGTAATGCATACAACTAGTTCTCACTTTACATTTTACATATCTTTTGATAACTAGCAAAATCATAAAATATCTCTTTCTCTCCTAACATAACCCACGGCTCAAAAGCCATAATAAAATCCCCATTTGTTTTCCATTTTCTTGATATTCCAAGCAATCTAGTGTGTTCTAGGTTAATATCTAAGGTGTTCTAAGGTGTTTTCAAGCTTGGGTTTCAAGAATTTAAGTTAGGGTTTTATTATTCAAGTTGGGGTTTTTATTAAGTTCTTGGGATAAAAATCAAAGCCTATGTTTCATTTTGTATTCATAAGCATTGTAGGCATACTCTACCCACTCTTGTGATTTTTATACATTTTGATTATGTTTATACATATTTCTATACTTACATTATTTATTTTTGCACATGATTATCTTGATTATAGTTATATCACCAACTAGTAAGCTTTTATAAATATTTGCAAAGAAATCAAGAACAATACTTACTTATGATTATTAAACATGTTGTCAAGTTTGTTATTCATAATCTAGCTTATTTGATTTTATAAGTTATTTCATTATATTGTGAAGTGTTGGATGGGATTAGGTTAGTTTGAATGTGTTAATTGTGGAAGAGGTTGAAGTGGTTAGATTAGAGGTTGTTTTTTTTTTTTGTAAAAATGAGGTTAAAATTATAGTTTTAAAGTGTATAAAATACCCCTAAGGGCAGCTGACTAGAGATAGGGATTTTTTGACGAGTTAAAACTTTAAAATATGCTAGTACATCTTAATACGATTCCGGGCATATAAATAACTCGAAAAACGGACGTAAAGCGAATAAGTTATGGTCAAAACAAGATTTGTAACAATACCGGCAAATGCAGTTTTTATAGAAAATATGGCAGAAATTGATTTAGTGATTTTGACCCCTTTTGGGTCCGTTTCGGCTTATGTATAAAATTAGAAACTTGCTCGGAATAATTTTTCAGTAAGGTATTGCGATTTTTGAAGCCCGAAAGTGTAAAACGGATGAGTTATTCTTAATCAAACTTAGACTATTTTTTGGACAATGATATGAAAATTCCTGCACACTTTTTACAAATACATGTTGCTGTTAGGAATAGTAATTTGGGTTTTGGGACGTTTTCGAGTCCGTTTGGACTATAAAAACCTTAGTAAATACTATAGCATCACTTATATAATATTTATATGCGTTTTAAACTTTATAAATATTATTTTATAAATTAACCAAACTATATATAAATATATTGTCATTGTAAAAATAATAAAAGTGGTAAACTTAACTGTTGGGTTCAGTTCCTGAGCCCTTAAGTCTTTCAGTAGATTTAAACATAAAATCCCCCAAGTGTTACTTAAGATGAAGTCTTTTAATTTAAGTCGCTAAAGTTTCTTCAGCGTCAGCTCTTCAATTTCTTAGAAGATTGGGAAGTATCTTCACTTCAGTTTATGCAGCTGTACAAAAACTGAAGAAGGTCTTTGAAAAGAGCTTCAGTTCAGCTTGGTTGGCAATTCCAAGCTGAGCGTAATCTATCTCCTTAACAGAAGTTGAAACATGTTGTTTCACTTCTAGAAGGTTTACAAGGCGGGAACAAGATTGCTTTATTTCAAAAGGAATAAAGCAATCTCCTTGGGAAAAGGTGCTTCTAAAGTTTGTATAGAAGTACAACAACTTTCCTTAAAGGAATGTACCTGGTACTTTAGAGCACGTCTGCATTAAATGGTATCTCAACCACTCATTGGATGCATGACACGCGTACTAGGTTAACTTGTAAACCTTAATCCCTTTGCCTATAAAAGGAAAGGGATTCCCAGAGTAAATGCTATCTCTTCCAATTAATGTGAAACACATTGAAGAGTTCATTTATCTCTCAAACAAACTAAATAGAAACTGCTAAAGCTGAAGCTTCAGTTCTAGTCAAATAGTTTGATTTCTTATTTCTCATAACTTTGGTTAGAGACTAAGTTCAAAGGAGATAACACCCCAATTCTCATTCAACCACCTTGTTATTCCGCTAGCAAGGTGTCTCATTAATTCTTTATTTGATTCTAATAAGAACATATATGTTAAAAAGTACTTCTATGTGTTTTAAACTTATTCATTATATTCTTCATATATATCTATTTAAAACTCACTTCGTTGCCTTGGAATCTGATTAGTTCAACTTGATAAACTATATATCAGATTCCACTTCATTGCCATGGAATGTGATTAGTTTAACTTGATAAACCTTATATCAGATTCCAAGGGACCAACAAGTGGTATGAGAGCCTTCTGGTTTATAAAATCCCTTTAAAAGGATATATATAAAAGGCTCAAAGATTTTTAAAATCAAGATCCATCTTAAATGGCAGCAGTAGAAGTACCACAAACTCTTGAATACATGGGTGGCTAGTTAAATGTCGCTCCTGTACTAGAGGTGGAAAATTTCACCAACTAGAAAAAGAGGTTCATGTGCCACATCCTTGGTGTTGAACCTCAATTTGAAAATATCATCAAAAATGGTCCTTTTATCCCCATGACAGCTGGTCAAAGGAAGCTAGAAGGATAATGGACTGGAAATGAGAGAAAGGCTGCTAACTTAGATCAGCGACTCAAAAGTCTCATCGTATCTGTCCTTCCAGATGACCAAATGAATTCTGTCATAAACTGCTTAACAGCTAAATCAACCTGGGATGAGCTGATACTATATCATGAGGGCCCCTCTAATGTGAAAAAAAGTAGGGTCATGGACCTAAAGCTGTGTTATAACACCTTCAAATTCCAAGAAGGTGAAACACTAACACAAAATTTCACCATATATAAATCTTTTATGAATGAGTTAGTAAATGATGGCATCAAACTTTCAAAGCTTGAATAAATACTGGTTTTATAAATAGGTTACCAAAGAAGTGGCTAAGTTTCTGCCAAAGTCTCAGAAACACAAATCATGTGAAAGATTCTAAGCTTGCTTCTCTTTATGGTAAACTCAAATATGAAGAAAACCTAATAGACAATTTTTATGAGACTGAAAAGAACAAATCTCTTATCTCTATAACACCTTTGTCAACTGCCTTCATCTCTACCTCTATTGTCCAGGAGTTTTAAGATAGTCCTGATGATGAAAAGGATACAAGAAGCAGTCATGAGTACCTAAATGACATAGAAGAAGAATATCAAGCAAGAGCTCTTTTAGCCAAGTCTAAAAGATTCTTCAAGAAGGGTACTCAAAGGTTCAGCAGTGCAAAAGCAACTGACCAAACTGAATGCCACAAATGTGGCAAGAAATGTCATTTTACAAGAGACTGTTGGTCAAAAGCTTCAGTTCCCTCATATCAATCACCCTTTTAACCAAAACCTCTCAGTTCCTCTTAGCATAAACCAGAACTAAGGCCTACCAAGGACTTTGAAGCTAAATACAGCAAAGTCAAGGCTAAACTGGCTCTCCTAAGTTCAAGTGCTTCAGCTTCCAAAGCCGTAATTGTTAAGAACAAAGGTCTCATCGCTGAACCTTATGAATAGGATGAAGAAGAAGTATCATCAGATGAAAATGAGATGGTGGAGGTTAAAGTACTCATGGCACTAACTGAAGAAAATGATGTTATCATCAAAGAAGGCGCCAGAAATGATGAATGGGTGAAGATCTCCATGAGAAAGGTACACACTCTTCTTGAAATGGAAGATAATGATGATAGAAAAACCTATCTAAAATTATTGTGTATCGATCTAAATTATGTTGAAGAGCAAAGAAATAATCTTTTGTCAAAACATAGAGATCTTGTTCATGAACTAAATGCATGCAAAGAACAAATTTTAGTATTAAAATAAGCAAAACTTAATTTTCTTACCATGTACCATGTAAACACTGAGATTCTCTAAGAGAATAAAAACTTAAGAACATATCTGAAAGAGCTAACAACAATCACTGAAATGTGGCTTAACAGTTCTAACAAAGTAAATCAGTGTATCAGTGAACAAATCCCCTCAAAGAAGAGAATTCTGGGTGTTGATCAATTCACTGAATATCCCTCTAGTTTTGGGCAAAAAGACCTAGTCTTTGTAAAATCTTCAGCTGATGACACAAAAGTGTCCATACCTGGTGTTGAAAGACCCTGGTTATCTAAAGCTGAAGGTTTTATTCTGCCAAATCATGATACTGGTAGGATACTCCCAGCTAAGTCACAAAGAAACACAACTGATCCCTCAGTTGCCATCACTGACTCTTCAGCGACTGATTATGATTCAGTGGATGAATCTTCATTCTGTAGCACCCCTCTTCCTTCACTGAAGAAGTTAGATGGTGTTGAACCTATTTCTAGACCAAAGACTATCAAATCAATTTTAAGATCAAAATCTACATTCAAAGTCGAAACTTTAAAAGGTGTCAAAATAAATGAACCATCCTTAGCTCCTGCTATGGGTAACAAAAGCTCTTTAGCTTCAAAAGTTAACTCTGCTCATGCTGGTAAACTAAAGAGTATGAAAATTGAAGATGGTCCTCCTTTGGCTATTGTAATAAAAGAACTTAATGACCTAAAATTACAAATTAGCAAGAATCAGTCATCTTACTCCAGAAATAATCAACAGGTTCCATAAAATGCACTTCAAAATAAATATAAAACACAATTCAAAAAGAGCTATGATCTGTGTGGCCTAAACAATCATCTCTTAAAGAATTGTTACAAGGTTCTCTTTTGTAAAAAGTGTGAGAGAACTGATCACAGAACCTATGATCATGTTGAATACATTTCCACCATGAACATGTCTCAGCATCTCAAAAGTCTGGGTAGATCTTCATTAAGATCTAAAATCCCAAGACCATCAAAACGCTTTTTCCACCTTGTATACACTGTGGATGTATAGATCATTTATATAATGAGTTTTTATACTATTCCATATGTAGATTATGTGGAAGTTATGATCATGACATAAATGGTCATAACAGGATTATCTCTCTAGAAAGAGAGATCAATCCAAGAAATCCTTAACATGCCTTCAAAAGACGTGAAGCTTGTGGTAGTTCAACCCATACCATAACTGAAACTGATCCTAGATTATCTTCTCCTAATCATTCCATATATTCACAATAGGGTATGGATGGAGGAACAAAAAACTATTCAATTGATCACATATTTATAGGGATTAATCCAAGTGTTCTTGTAGATCAAACCAAATCTGCTAGAGATTGGTTAAAAACTGCCCACACTGATTCAGGTACAAATGAGGAGTCCAGAGCTGATGAAATTTCAAAGAAAATAAAGCTGGAGGATTTATCAGATCTCTTGAAAGATACAAGATCTGCCTTCTTCACTCCTGACTCCCTACAAGATGAGCCTATCATTGTTTCAGATGAGAGCGAGGAAGAGGAAGCTAAAAAAGATGACACTCATGCTACTTTTCATGATGTACCCGATGATACTTCAATCCCACATCCTCCATCTCTAAAATTAGCTCAAATTTAAGAGTTAATGGCTCAGGTTTACTTACTTCAGTCTTAGAAGAACAAGCTGGAACAACAAAAGGTAAAAGCTGAAGCTGAAGTTGCCTCACTGAAGGCTAGGCCCTCATATCCAGACATCAACCAGCTTACTGATCTTCTGGTAACCTCTTTAAAACCTAAATTCTCCAAGCTCTTAGCCTCACATGACTTTGCCAACTGCTTACCAAACACATTAAAAGAGCTCCCATCAAAATTTACTGAATTATATAGAGAAATTAAAGAGCTAAAAAAGCATGTTCAAGACATGGAAATCGAGCTATCTAGGGACTTAAGAGAAATTCCAACAAAACTGGAGACTTTCACTATCTCCAGTCTTTCATCCCAGGTTGCTGAACTGAAGCATATTCAATGGGAACTTCCAGCGGAGTTTCAAGCTTTACCAAGTCAAGTATCTTTAGTTTAGGAAAAGCTCAAGACTTTGGATTCCCTTCCAAGTCTATTGAACAAGGTTACTGATACCTTGAACAGGTTTACCACTATGATGGAAAATGCATCAGGAGCTGCACGCAATAATGTTCCTTCAACAGGTCAAGCATCCACTTCACCTGCT
>BQNB010016395.1:0-71701 GCA_026074375.1 Tanacetum coccineum
AGTCACCTACTCGAGAGTTTGAATCCACTCACCAATACTCCTTCAACCGGCGGAGAAGCCTCACAACGTCGCTTACACCTTTTAACAGAACAAAGCTAAATACCGGATTCTTCACAAGGTAGAATCAAACCATCACTCGCTTACCCTTTATACGGTACTAAGCTAAATACCATGTTCTAACAAGGAAGAACAAAACCCCTTAATGCTTACCCTTTAGTAGGTGCTAAGTAATCATTAAGTTACAACAAAGATAGATTCGACCCTACGAATCCTACCGAATGTATTACATTTTCCCAAGTGCTCTAAACACAATATAATACACGACTCCATAATCTATGATGATCGAAGATGCTTGGAGATCAGTATATAGGTCTTCAAAGGATGAGGGATGCGTGTTACAAGTTTTTCTTGTTGCTTGATCTCATATCCCAAAGTCGGTAAAGCTTCCCCTATTAAGAAATTTACCAAAACACTAAAATGAAAAAGATCATGGTCAATGATCAGATGTTAGTTGAATATGTGAGTGGAAAAAATATTCTAATTGATTGATAATACAAGAGAAATAGCTTGGTATTTATAGGCTAAAAATATATTGTAGCCCGGTTCCACCGGTTCCATTGCTTTAATGGAACCGGCCAGTGCAAAGTCATAGAACCGACCAATACTGTAGCCCGGTTCTTGGCGGTTCCATCACCTCAATGGAACCGGCCAGTGCAACTAGAGAGAACCGACCATCTGACATAAAATCCGAATTTAGATTTTAAAAAATCTTGTCTAGATATGTTTTGAGGTCATGCATGATGTATAAAATATTTTTCTTTTAGAGAAAAAATATCTTTTAGTGTATACTTTGCTAATATATGTTTAAGTATTATTTTGTAGATTTTTATTTTAAAAATGTATTTAAATGTTTTATAAGATCTAACAAAATAAATATATAAAATATGATGTGTGAGGTAAATGAGATGATAGTTGAGTTAGAAAACTATTGGTTTAAAACTAGTAAATTTTATTTTCTACTTCTGATGATTTTATATTTTGTTATCGACAAAACATAAATAGATCGTAAAATATAAATAAACGTTTTTACGGTTTATTTGTATTAACAATAATGCTGAACAAGAAGATCTATTTTGTTATCTTTGATTTGATTATTACCTTGCTGAGTGATTAATAAAGTATCACAAAAAAATTTTGCGGTTTTACACATAAAAATTCTTTCGTATTTTTTACGTGGCAAAGCATTATAAATTACCATTTTAGCTTCATTATTTTTAGCAAGTTTCTTTTAAGATCGTCGCTTTGTTTGTCAAATGGTCCAATTTCATCCTTTTTAGTTTCGGGATTATTTTGAATAGGAGGAAAATCACTATAGATAATAACATGCCAAAGATCTAGATCTTTTGATTTCACATAAGTTTCGAATCTATTTTTCTAATAAATAAATCCATCACTTTCAAATAGTGGTGGTCTTTGCATAGATTGTTCTTCTAAATATTTTTCCGATTCCATAGATCGATTCAAGGTTTAAAAGACAGTTTATTTTAAAAATCTTGTTTGACGTGGCTTCTGATACCAATTGTGAAAACTAGAAAGGGGGTTGCATAGTTTACCGCTTTTTAAATTATTGTGACGTTTATATATAAAAAGTTAGATTCGATTTTATGTGATCTCAAAGTACACAAAATATGAACAATCTAGTTAAGTAAATAAATGACAATAAGTAATAATGTAAATTTGTAAGACAAGAGATAAGAGTTAGAAAGATCAAACCACAACACACGGTTTTATAGTGGTTCGGTAACAAAGCTCTTATTCGCCCTACTCCACTCCTCGAGTACCCAACTCGAGAGTTCTCTTCACTATGTCAACAAACTCCCTTTAGGCGGAGAAAACTGTACACAATTAGCTTACACCAATTTCCGATACTAAGCTAAATGTCGAGTCCTAATCTTAGCTAGAACCAATCTACCACACACTTGTATTTTGAGGCCTAAAATACTAACCACACTAACAAGATATCACTTCACCTAAACACTAACATGATCAACCCGATCTAACTATTACATACAATCACACGAGATATAGATGAATTACAAGATACAACACAATCATAACTATGTTACGTGAAGACCAGCTAAGCTATAATACTTCATATCTTGATGACTAGAAATACTCTTCTCTTGCACTTGGGGATCTAAGCTTGAATCACTTGGAAACAAAAGCTTAAGATTAAATGATCAAAGGATTGTAGGAGATGTATAAACTGATTTAGAACAGAAAGAAAATGAGTGCAAAAGGTAAAAAATCTAAAGGAACACTCCAGTTTTCTTTTTTTTTTTTTTTTAAAATTTTTTTTTTTTTTTATTTTTCTATTATATAGCAAAGCTGGGAGCCATTTTACATGGTCAGCCCCCTTAGCTCCATGGCCGGCCCCCTTATCACTAAGGGGGTCGCCCTTACCTATAAGGGGGCCGCCCATAGTAGGACGCTCCCATTTTTGTTTTTTCCAGTAGAGGTGTTTCCTGAATCAGTTTTATACATTTTTAGGTACAAAATTTGAATTCAAAATATTTATTTTGAATAAAACATTTCTTGTAAATACCAAAAATATTTTGTATAAGTTTTAAAAATGATTGTTACATTTTATAAAAATATAAGGTTTAGGAAAAATAAACATTCCTTTGATCACAAATAAATTAAGCATTTATTTATTCATACCTTTAAGTGATTAATTTTCGAAATGAAAATTTACGACTAATTATTTGTTTACGTTTAATTTTACATAAAGCGTTTTTAAATTTTGTGATTATTAAAACGTAGAGAAATCGAAAAATATCAATAACGTTTTTAGGCATTATTTCTATCAACAGAATCTTTATTATTCTTATCTTTTTCTCCGACACACCGCCACCAATGCCTACCACCAGCCGTCGTCGTTGCCTTATCACCCACCACTAACCGCCATTGCTTCTTGAACCCACCCACCAACTGCCGCTGCATTAACCACCCACCACTAGCCGCCACTACTTTTTCAACCCACCTACCAACCGCATATGCCTTAAATTTGATAATTGAGGATTAATGTAATGAAAAAAAGCTTAATTTTGATGTTTTTTATTAAATCTAGAAAAGTGTTGAAGATCTTGAAGTGTTCTTTAAATTTTTTTAAAAAAAATAAAAATTCATTGGAAAAAGAAAGGAAGAAGAAGACGAGAGTACATCAATCATTTTATTTTGACCATGGATTAAAACAGACCCTAAATTTTCCCACAATGAGGTCGCCTGCACTTTTTAAGAACGCGGACAAAATGTGCAATTTGACCAAACCACAAGAACGATTTTTGCAAATAACTCTAATATAAATAGAGATGGTGTTTAATTCTTTAGTAATAATTACTAGTCAATTCAAACTCTTTAAAAACAATCTAGGGTCTGTTTCATTTGTGAGGTTTTGATGGATTTTGGGTTATAAACCTTAAAATGATTGTTTGGTTGCATTTTGAGAAGATGGGTTTAGGATGACATACCAAATATTAGGGTATAGAGGAAAGTGGGTGTTTAAGGGGTTTTATGACAAATGTGAGGCCATAAGTTTTTTTACCTCTCATTTCTTTTTTATCCCCTCACTACTAATATAAATAGAAACCAAACGGACCCCTAGTGTTTGATCTTCACCCTAACATGTCTTCCGTTAAACAAAATGATTACCAGAAACTTTTGTCTACTCCGTTATCTCATGAAGACGAACTACTTGCCTCAGTGGATCTGGATTTCGACACCCCGGCTGAGTGGTCTTTCGGCTTCTCAAACTGCTGCTCTAATGCCTCTCTTTGTAAGTATCTTTTTATCGTTATTCATTAGAAAACGTTAGAAATACAGTTTGTACGTTCATTTTATACTTAAATGAGGTAAATACTAAATATTATGAAAACCATTAAGGATGAAGTAAATACATGAAGGGAAATGATTGGAATAATACTAGAGAATAGCCTTGAATTTAATTAATTTGACTTTATATCTTTTATATATTTTTTTGTTTTGATTATGTATATAGGTTGCATCACATGTTGGTGCCCTTATGTTACTGTTGGATGAATTGCTGAGGCTGTTGATGATGGAAACACTTGTAAGTTGTTATCAATATTAACCCAAAAACAAACAGTGCAAAAATAGCTGACACTTGTTATATATTTTGTTGCAGCTTGCATTTTTAGTGCTGGTATTCATGCACTATTGACATATGGTACGGGATGTGGATGGATCTACTCGTTAACTTATTGTTCCAAGATTAGGAAGCAATACATGTTGGGTGGTAGCCCATTCCAAGACTGTTTGGCTCATTTATGTTGTGAGAGATGTGCTCTATGTCAAGAATACCGTGAACTCATCGGTTGTGTCTATAAATTTATCTCGAAGATTCTTTCCAATCGGTTGGCAAAGGTGATTAGTTTGGTTATTGGACCAAACCAAACGGCGTTTATAGCGGGTAGACAAATTATTGATGGTTGCCTTATTGCTAATGAGATCATTAGAATGGCTTCCATTGAAAAGTCTAATTTGCTTCTCTTCAAAGTTAATTTTGAGAAAGCATTTGATAGTGTTAATTGGAACTTTCTCCAAAATGTTATGAGACAAATGGGTTTGGCGTTAAATGGAGAAAATGGATTGCTTCTTGCCTTTCATCAGCCTCCATCTCGATCCTCATTAACGGGTCACCTACCAAGGAATTCAAGTTGGAGAGAGGTCTTCGCCAAGGCGACCCTCTTTCTCCATTTCTTTTCCTTATTGTTGTGGAAGCTCTCCAAATCTCTATTTTGGAGGCTTGTGAGAAAGGCTTCTTCAAAGGTATCCATCTTGCTAACAATGGTGCTAATATCTCTTTGTTACAATATGCGGACGATGCCCTCTTTTTTGGAGACTGGTCAAGAACTAATGTTATGCATCTTATTCATATTCTAAAATGCTTTGAATTAGCATCTGGTCTTAAAGTTAATATGTCCAAAAGCAGATTGATTGGTTTGGGAATTTCAATGAGTGAGGTGGAAAATATGGCCAATTTTATTAGGGGGTCCCATGACTCTGTCCCGTTTATCTATCTCGATCTTCCGGTTAGAAAAAGGATGAGGTTTGTTGACGGGTGGGGCGAGGTCATAAATAGGTTTCGAGTGCGGCTCTCCTCTTGGAAAGCTAAATCCCTTTCCATTGGTGGTCGTCTCACCCTTGTTAAGTCCGTTCTTGGAAGCCTCCCCATTTATTACCTTTCTCTCTTCAAAGCTCCATCTTCGATCATTCATACTTTAGAGTCAATTAGAAGGCGATTCTTTTGGGGGTTTCAAAGACTCCTATCGTGGTTTAAATTAGGTAAAATGGGAGTCTATTCTATGTGATGTTGACAAAGGAGACCTCGGGGTTGGGAGTTTAATGGCTAAAAATCTGAGTCTTCTATGCAAATGGAAATGGAGGTTTTATACTAAAAAGAATGCCCTATGGTGTCAAGTCATAAAGGATTTTTTTGGGGCTGATAGAGGTCTTTCATCTCCCTCGAATTCATGCGGTATTGGCGGTACGTGGTGTGACATCCTAAAAGCTATAGAGAATATTGAGGCTGTTGACAATTCCTTCAAAAATTCATTTGTTCTAAAGGTATCAAGTGAGTCTAACTCTCTATTTTGGAAGGACCCTTGGTGTGGTAATGGTCATCGTCTAATGGACATATACCCTAGACTGTTTGCTCTTGATGTGCGGAAGGATTGCAAAATCAATGAGCGTTGGAGTTTGACTAGTGGTGTGTGGGGCGGGAATTGGTCATGGCGCATTCCTCCACGTGGCAGAGCTCTTGATGATCTGTCATCCCTTATTTCCCGTATTGGAGATCTTCATTTGCCTTCGAACGGGTGTGACAAGTGGACCTGGTCAGGTGACGCGTCTGGTTCCTTCAAGGTTCGCAATCTTGTTAAGAGCATTGAAAGCCAATTGCTTAGTGGTTATGTTATCGGAAAGCATCATCAATGAAACTCATGGATTCCTCGAAAAGTTAACATCTGCTCTTGGAGAGCCTTTCTCAATAGGCTCCCCACTCGATCAAACCTTGCTCTTTGTGGAATTTCTCTCCCCACAACCTGTTGTATGTTTTGTAAAGAGGATAATGAATTTTTGTACCATTGTATCATCAATTGTCCCCGTGTGCTTGGTATTTGGAGGAAAGTTTAGAGTTGGTGGAATTTGGACCCGCGTTTAGTGTTCCCCTCGTTCTCCATCTCTGATATTGCCTTAGGTAACGTTCGCACGCATGGTGACAATCATGCAAATAAAGTGTTAGCCTTAATTTTATTAAGTCAAACAAGAAAGTTATCGGTCTTATAAAGTCAAATAGGTCTTGTAATGTAATAGGCTAGTTGGGTATTAACGGGCTTGGATTGTAATCTAATATTGTCTATGTTTCGGGTTTAAAGCCCAAGTTAAGCCAAGCCCGACCCATTTAGAAAGCCCAAGTGCCAAGGAATAGGCTAAGGGTATAAATAGGACCCTCTCCACACATGAAGAGGGTGTTGGTTGCATTTGCTCTCATTTGTAACTCACCACTTTCTCTCTCTAAATCTAATATTCCAAGTTCATCCATTTTCCTCTCTTTTCTTCTTTTATTATTTTCGGCTTATATAGCTTATTTGGGTTTGCTTATTCAAGTTGTGTATGGATTATTAGTGGGATAACATATGGTATCAATCTCCAAGGGGTGTTTAGTGTTTATTTTGTGGTAATAAGTTCAAAATACAAAAAAATTATGGCTTATTTTGATATATAAGCCCACGGCCAAAAAAACATTTGGGGCTTATTTGGTATGTTTAACTTATCTCATCCTTATTTTACTTGTTCTTCATCTTCTATTATTGACATTTCATTTGTTTTTTTTTTTTGTTTTGTTCGTAAATTTTAAAAAAAACAAGATTTGTGGCTTTGTTTGTGGATAGATTCGAAAAAGACGTATACTTTTGTGTTTAGAACAAGCTCAAATATCTTATCTTGAAGTCCTACAACTTAATTAATCAACTTATTGTGTTTTTTAGGCTTTTTAGAAAGTTTTAAAAAAAATTCATACTAGAGAGTTATCTTGTGTTCTTGGTAGAGAGTTGTGTATTTGCTATAATCCAAACAGGTACAACAGGTACGAAAGCGACTCGTGTACTTGCTCGATAGTGATTTTTTTGGCATCATTCATTTTCAGAGAGTTATCGAAGTAGAGAGTTATCGAAGCAGAGAGTTATATAAGTAGAGAGTTATCAGATAGCAAGTTATCAGAGTAGAGAGTTAGCAGAGTAGAGAGTTAACAGAAGCAGAGAGTTAGCAAAGTAGAGAGTTATCAGCAGAGAGTTATCAGAAGCAGAGAGTTAGCATAGTAGAGAGTTATCATCAGAGAGTTATCAGAAGTAGAGAGTTAGCAGAGTAGTGAGTAATCAGCAGAGAGTTATCAGAAGTAGAGAGTTAGCAGAGTAGAGAGTTATCAGTAGAGAGTTAGCAGGTACATTGAAGACAAATTTCTAAGGTCAAAGTCAAACGTCATGCTGCCCAAATTTTCTCAAAGTAGCGAGTTAGGAGACTGTTTTTGGACTTTGCACTTCAATTAACCGTAAACCTTTGGACTTAAAACGTTAATTAATTACTCAAACATCAAACTTTAACTTCAAATCAATTATTCATTCACGGTTGTTCTATTGATTTTGTAAAATCCCGACAAGTAATTCTTTCTCTTCTCGGTTTTAATCATAGAGTTGTAAAATCCCGTGGAAGTTAATTGAATTCATTTTAAACCACAATCCAATCAACACTTCATAACACTTAAGATCCGATATCCATTCACAACATCAAAATGTCAAATACAAATACCAATTTGTAAACTCAAACATCCAATGCTCTTCACAATGCTATCATGGAAGCAGGTGGCAAAGATCGTCCACCAATGTTAGCACCGGGTAATTACGTTCAGTGGAAATCCAGAATTAAGAGATACATCGACACCAAACCTAACAATGAACGCATACACTATTGTCTCTAAAATCCACCCTACAAGTTTAAATGGACTGAGAAGACTGTTCCAGTTGCTGAAGGTAGTTCTGAAACAACTACAGAAGGGTACATGGAGAACTATAAGAATGTTTCACAAGACATACGAGATCAACTGAATGCCAAAGCTGAAGCCGTTCAGATCATTCTCACAGGGATAGATAACGATATCTACTCCACAGTTGATGCTTGTCCTAATGCATGTGAAATGTGGAAAGCCATTGAAAGGTTGAAACAAGGTGAATCAATCAATGTTCAAGATCTTGAAACCAATTTGTATTGGGAATTTGGAAAATTCACATCACGGGATGGTGAATCACTTGAATCGTATTACTCAAGGTTCTATAAGATGATGAATGAGCTTGTCAGGAATCAGTGTGATGTTACAAATCATCAAGTGAATGTTCAGTTCTTACTTCAACTACAACCAGAATGGCAAAGGTTTGTGACACTTGTTAAGCAGAGTCAAGAGCTGAAGACTGTCTCCTATCACAAACTTTATGACATTTTGAAGCAACACCAGACTGAAGTCAACGAGATAAGAGCTGAAAGACTAGCACGTACTGCTAATCCACTTGCACTTGTTGCTCAACAACAACCAGCTTACCATCCTCAAAACCATCCTAATCACCACACTCAAAATTCATCAACCAGATCACAACAAGCTACCAGAAACAGAGGAAAAGCAATTGTCAACTCTTCTACTCCTATTTATGATCAAGAACCTGCAACGGTTACTGAAGATGATGAAATGTCAAAGGAAAAGGAGATTGATAAACTCATGGCTTTAATTTCTCTCTCGTTCAAGAAAATCTACAAACCTACCAACAACAACCTTCGAACTTCATCAAACACCAGTAGAGCTAATCAAGATAATTCTCCAAGAATCAACAGAGGAACTGGGTATGATAATCAGAGGGTAGTTAATGTTGCTGGGGCTAGAGAAAGTGTAGGTACTAAGGTTGTGCAAAAGTCTGGGATTCAGTGTTATAACTGCAAGGAATATATGCATGTATCAAGGGAATGTCAGAAACTGAAACGAGTAAAGGATGCAGCTTATCACAAAGAAAATATGTTATTGTGTAAGCAAGAGGAAACTGGGGTTTAGTTGAATGCAGAGCAAGCTGATTGGAAGGATGATACTGATGATGAATCTGACAATCGGGAATTGGAAGCACATTATATGTACATGTGTTAGCCTTAAAATATGGTGACAAACACGAAATTACATTAGTTTATTTATAGCGTGACACATAGGGACTAATAATGACAAGCTACGATAGTTGTGTGTCACTAGGACTATAAATACCCCCTCCATACTTCCATGGAGAGGTGAAGCTCACATTTTGTAAAAGTGTGTGTGTGTGTGTGTTTCTCTCTAACACACACATCTTCCTATCTTTCTTCCTTTATTCTCTAATAATATGGCTATACATTTATTCCACTTTACCATACCTCCAGATCAGTTTTAATCCCTGATATTACATGTCATTTACAATCTACAATTGGCATCAGAGCTGCAGGAGTGTACTGTATCATTTGTTTGTTGTTACTGTCCATGCACTGTTCACGTACTGTCCATCTACTGTTTATGTACTGTTCATTACTGTTCATCGATTGTTCATACATGTTTTTAACATGTTATAACTTCTGTCTCAATCTGGTTATACATTTTTTTTGCTTTGTGCTTAAAAGACAAGTTTATAGTGTAAGCAAATTTGGGTTTGTTATTACTTTTCTTGGTTGCGT
This sequence comes from Tanacetum coccineum, assembly GCA_026074375.1. Classification (NCBI taxonomy): domain Eukaryota; kingdom Viridiplantae; phylum Streptophyta; class Magnoliopsida; order Asterales; family Asteraceae; genus Tanacetum; species Tanacetum coccineum. The sequence continues at coordinate 9,811 of BQNB010016395.1, forward strand.
TTTGACCTAAAAGACAAAAACAGATCCGGTTTTCAAGAAAAAGTACAAAAGTACAACTGTGACAGGTTACGATTTGGGTCCTGCATTTTTCTATTGAGATTTGCTATTGCGTTTTGCTAGTTGAAGACCCTTTATATTGCAAATCTAAACGTTATGTTGTCCAATTTTCCATAAATCTTGCGTTTTGTCTTTGCGACTCGCCTTGCGATTTGTCTCAAGATTCAAATCTTGCGTTTTGCTTGGTTGCGTTTTGCCCCCCAAGACCTTGTTGCATTTTGCCTGGTTGCGTTTTTCTAAACCACAACCAAAACCGAGTCAACTTGGTATTTACCGAGTTGACCCGGTCAAAACTCAACCGAGTCAGAGTCACCGAGTTTGGGTAGACAGAAATGTAGAAGATCAAAGAAAGACAGACTCGTGCACCATATCAACCACAACAATAACATCATCACAAACAACATCATCAAAACCAAACTAATCCTAATCTATAAATCCCTTCGTCATAAATACACTCATCAACAAATCCAACTAAACCTATTTCTCATCGTCACAATAACAATACCAACTCCATCTCCTCCATCAAACAAGACTCAACTCAAAATTAAATTAATCAAAGATCTCAGTTTCATATTTTTCGTGTGTTAAATTAAGTGAAGACCTTCAAAAGATCTACAATACAAATAGAAACTCATCATCGATCTATGTTGAGCATTTAACTCGTTTCTATTCGAATATAAAAGCTAGAACTCAAAACAAGAATGTTTCATTATGCTTTTGTTTCGATTTAAGAAAAAAACTCAAGACAAAACCTACCTGAGACCAATGAAGGCCTTGAAGTTCTTATGGCCGTTGGTCGACATATATTTCTGATTCGTCAATGAGTTTCAGATTTATGGTTTCAAGACAATTTATTGTAATTACCGCGACTGTTAAAAAGTGGTGGTTTTATTTGTGACTGAAAAGATGATGATTGAGATTGGTACTCGTATGAAGAGAATAAGGAGATGAGACAGCAGTTTAATTTTTTTCTCTTATGCAGTATGGAAGAAAGCGAAAACTCAAGATGGGGGCGTGTTGTTATATATGGTCAAATGAGATTAGGGTTGCAAATACCCTAATTATAAGGGAGTTAGTTTATCAATAGACCTAGGTATGCTTATTTCTTTTGGGCCAGGTCTGTTTTAACAACAATTATGGGCCGAGTTCATGATCTATTGGTGTTGGGCTCGTGGGGTGTTGATAGACCGGGCATAAAAAGTGCAACATGGGATGATAACTATTAAGTGATCGGGCTGGGTAATGTTGGGCCTGAAATTACTTATAGTTTATATGTTGGTATTATTAGATTAAGCCGAGCACGAAAATGCTATCACGACAAGTTTAATTAGACAAATGTGGAATCGTTAACGACAATTCAAAATAACATTTGTCATAGTTAAACAACGTTCTCGAAAAACAACAACAACAAACCCGATACATAACACTAAAACGATTCTGGAAAGATTCAATAAATGACAAACGACTAGAGATTCGGACTACGGTGACAAGTGATCACAGAGTTGATTTGGTATCCCTTATTTGAGATTGAAGTTAGGTTTCACGAAGGCGTCTACTTATTTCATCATCGAGACTTTCTTTTATTTTCTATCGATTGATGACTTGCTTGAACGTATACAGCTTATGATTGAGACTTGAATTATCTAGTTACCAGCAGTCAGGGGTGGTTGGTTGCAGACCTGGTTAACTATCACTTAAAGGAGTTACGTTGTAGTACTCAGTGTCACACGCAGAAGACGATGTGGATAATTTCAAGAGGTGTTGTACTTCTTATACTTTTCCGGTGGGGTGTAGAGTACTTATAGATTTAATCTTGCATCGTTCTTCAATCAACAACAGTGCAAGATTAAGTAACAAATTTAGGGGATTTCACTTCATTTTCAAGTTTGGTATATCGGGTTTACTTCATAAGTGATCACAACAATAGCCGACAGAATATGAGGTTGGTAAGTTAGCCAAAGAGTATAAGGTTGAGATGTAATCGGCAATTCTCAGGGGATATTATTGTCCCATTCCAAGACAATGGTACTTCACATTCTAAGCAAAATTCTCAAAGTTTTTTAACGACATTCATATACAAGACCTTGATTATACCAAGTTTTCTTGATTCTTGCTTCATCTCCTCTATGGTTTCTGAAGACAAGAGGGTAATGCATTGTTTGGGATTTCAAGATTTGGCGTAGACAAGAACTTCTCGAGTATATGGACGTACACAACAATGATGCTTCCGAGAGTTTGCAACCATCATGGGGGGAAATGTGTACATCCGAGACTTAGTTGACTTTGATGTTACCATGTCAACTTCCAGGGGGAGTAGTGGTATACAAATTAACCAAGTAATGTTTATGAAGTATATCCTGTAGACGTGAGAAGAATTGTTGTGATTTCTACGCATGTGCACCCCCCAACAATTATTTCACCAAGCACAATGACAATAAGCAGTGGTCGTTGGTGTGGTTTGATTCTACAAGAATTCGCTGTGCACTTTAATGACAATAGAAGATTGTTCGAGCTACATCAAAGTTTCAGAATCTTCTCAAGATAGGGAGTTTTAGTTGGGGGGGAGTTGATCAGAAACTTGCCAAAAAGGAGTCTAAGAAAAAGGCTTTTTAAGACAAATGTGTATGAATTAAGGGAAGTTAATCCAGTTCATGCATAACTACAATGTTCCAGAAACAAGTAAAGACAATGAAGATCCAGCTAGAGTCAATAGTTTCCATCAGACAAGGAGAACTCATGAAGACATCTCAGTTTTGGAAGTGGCTTGGAAGACTTTAATTTTATGAATTGAACTTGATAGGAACATTGTAAGTAATTTCCGTAGGTGTCTACATATTAGGGTAAGAGTTGTTAAGCCTAAAATATGGTGACAAACACGAAATTACATTAGTTTATTTATAGCGTGTGACATAGGGACTAATAATGACTAGTTACGATAGTTATGTGGCACTAGGACTATAAATACCCCCTTCATACTTCCATGGAGGGGTGAAGCTCACTTTTATAAAAGTGTAAGTGTTTGTGTTCTCTCTCTAACACATACACTCTTCCCATCTATTTAACCTTTCAACTCTAATAATATGGCTACACATTTATTTCATTTTACCCAAACTCTAGATCTGTTTTAATCCTTGTTCTTGTATGTCTTTTATTTTCTACACGTTTATATTTAAGAATTGCAGTAATTATGGAGTACTTGGTGAATGTTAACTAAAAGGCATGCATTCTGGAGCTTAAACGAAGACATTTAAAGATTTTTGTTCTGACAACCAATACGCCGTCTCCATCAAGGAAGATACTGTGCCTGCATTTCACCAAAGACCACGAAGGAAATAAGATACAATACGCCGTATCGAAGACCTTCGATACGCCGTATCGACCTTTATCTATACCCTATAAATAGAAAACTAAAAAACAATTTTTAAGTGTGCTAAATCATATTCTCGATACCTAAACCACAAAAGTCGATTTTCAGAAGAGAAAAAGAGCAGAAGAGGTCGAGCAACGCAATTAATTCCATAGGAGACAACGTGTAATTTCTTGTACTCTTGTAATCGTTCAGTTTTTGGTATCATTCGTTAACTCGGTTAGTTTACCTTGGCTAAATCATTACTCTTGTATTAATTATGACGTTTGAAGGCTAATACCTTCAGGTATTAGCCATTATTATGAAGATCTTAATGTTTGGTTTGTTTATCTCGATTTCTTAATTTATCGTTGATTGCTTGTTTATGTTTATCAATTTATACTTGTTTACGTGCTTTTGTATGCGACCTATCATTCAACTGGATCTAATGATACGGACCAAGTAATCTAGATGTCGGGATAGCTCTCCATATAGTGATTTATACATCTAGACCAATAGGATCACAAATTACGACCTACCTTTGCCTTTAGATTGTGAGTTTAGTTGGACCATAAGGTGACCTTGTTATCAACGAGTACGTTTCATCGAATTAATTGGTAAAGTCTTTGGTCATTGGAACTAACTAGTGTAATGAAATTGCCAATTAAGCAGTAAGTGGGTAAAGTCTCTATGAGCTAGGGTTTAACAAGATCACCATTGCTTTAATCCCTAAGAAATGATTATAAACAGTAAATAAGGATGCTTTATGGCGGATGCTTTAATTTACTGAACGGGATTCTACATGGTCTAGTTCTTAGTAAGGAAGTACCGCCTAACTCCTTAAGAATGATATTGCCGCCTCGAATAAGTATCATACACAAATAAACAACCAACGTTCTGATTGGATTAATAATGGTTAATACAGTTTTTTTATATTTGGCTAGACCGCTCTTTTATCTTCTGTTAATTTGCTTGTGTGCGTTTTAGTATCTTGAATTAGTTTAAGTCACCACAAAACTTGTGCCAGTCTCTCAGACTGAAAACCCCCCTTTTCTATTAGATCTAGGATTAACATAGGTTTAGCATAGGTTTAGACTAGATTAGACTAACTAAGATTAGAAAACCAAAATATTAATAAATTGAATGTGTTTCTCGCTCGTAGTGATCAACACCCTACTTACCATGAAACTCCCATCGATCGGGTACACTACCCGTAAAAAGTGTTCTTTTAGGAAAAGTCAACAAAATATAAATTTAAAACTTGAAAGCATAAATTACACCTACACGACAACACCATCAGGTAACTAAGTGAGGAACTAACCTAGCCAACTCATGTAACATATCAGTATACGTAACATGGCCAGCCCCGACCGTGGCATGATTCCACAACTTAGTTTAAAACTTTTGCATCTCATTACTCGGGCAAAATTCCTCCCTAGTCAAAGTCTTAAAATCTTCCCATGACATACCTACAGCGACCTCTTGACTTCGTGTGTGGATCTGAGAGTTCCACCACGTAAGAGCCTTACAAACAAATGATCCAGCAGTGTACTTCACTTTCTGATTATCCCTACACCCACACATATCCTGAACTGACTCCATCTTCTCAATCCAACAAGTACACACTATAGCACCTCCCTTGCCATCAGACTCTTTTGGGTTACAAGCTAAGAACTCCTTATAGGTACAACCCACTCGCCCTGGATGTTGTCATTAACGGCATCGCCTTTTTGATTCCTACTATTTCCCTGATCACTACCTTAGCTGCCTACTTAGGGTACAATAGTGGGAAGTAAATTCTGCAACTGCTGTGCAATGATAGTGGAGAAGTCGAGGACTCCGTCAACACCATCAATCACCTCACTACCTTGACCACCTATTTGGCCACCTTGACCATCAATCCTATCACTACCCTGATCACCAGATTGACCTCTAGTTCTACCACCTCTTCTACCAGTCCGTCCACCCGTCCTTCCTCCTCGTGGTGCGGCAGTTGCCCGGCCAGCACTTTGTGTCGTCATTCTTGGCGGCATTATCTACACGAGGGAGGACATAGGTAACGTTAGGTAGGCGGGAAGGTTACCATATATATAGTATAACTTAATATACTATGATACACATAATACGGTCTTAAGGTGTCAATACCGATTTATGTGAACGATAATACTAAATACGCGTGAGCCATGATACATTTATAACTACATTGGCCACCCTATTTATACTTGTATCCTTTCCTAGTCGTACCCAGTATTAGGCTCACACATTTCAATGATTGACTTAACTAATACGATAGACGATAGACGATACGTACGCGCAAGGCAAGTAATAGGCACACATAGATCCTATTATGCAACTATATGAAGGTTCCTAGGTTATAGTCTAGGCCAAACCACCTAGTTCTCTATAACCTTGGCTCTGATTACCAATCTGTCACACCCCGACATAGGCGGAAACACGGGTATGCGACGAAGAATGATCAATCATAACACAAGATACAAAATAGAGAAATCTAAAATGCATTAATGAAAAAGTGTCATGATGATCTTCCACACCAAGTACAGACTTGAGTGAAGTCCCGATCAAGAACACTTCAAATAGTCACCAATTATTACAACCAAAAGCCCACGCAAGGGTCCATACTAGTCTCAACCAAACCTCATAGTACTAAATTTAAACAAACACCAAATACAAGACCTCTCAAAACATGATCCATACATGATACTCTTAAAGTCTGCTAATCCGCATCACAACCTTACTGATCATTAACTTCACCTGAAAATGATACTCGAAAAGGTCAACAATAATGTTGGTGAGCTCGTAGGTTTGAAGAAACCTAGTTGTTGTGCCAATATTTCAAACAGTTGGAAAATTGTGCCATATGACAGTGAATATATGCAAAACACTCAAACCTATGACTTAGCATCCTCCCTAATCATGTACCATGATCTAGCATCCCCGCTAGTCATCAAACCAGCATATACCAATGCTCTTGGGGTCGCAACCCCGAGGTCATACGCACCTAAAGGCCTACCAGCTGGAGCATTTACTTAGGGCAGACCCTTCACAAACATAGCAAATCTATGTTAATCACACCTTTCCATGCACCTCGATGCATGCAAGAATAATCATACCACATAATATTCACATAGCAGTCATAAGCACATAAATTGTCCTAAAATCAAAACCACGTTTCGCACAGTTTAAAAAACAGTTCAAAACACATTTGAGTATCATTTTCCCCCAACGGAAAAGATTTAAAAAGTGGGGCTACGAGAACTCACCTCAAGCAGCAAACTCAATATCACACAAGCAAATGCAATGACGTTCGAACATGACCTAGTCCAAATAATGTTCCACTTAGACCCTTATTTCCAAAACAGTTTTCAGGTTTTGATGCATAGAGGTCAGATGCGCATTGTACGGTCACTCTTAACGTTTTCAGTGGTGTGATGGTTGATTACTTTATCTTCAAAAATAACATACTTCTAATTCATACTTTAGTATAATATATATACTTATACCCTGCTCATATATATATATATATATATCGGTAAATCCATTCGGCACTATTAGCTACCGTTAATTCATCATTTAAATTGTAACAAACGAAACGTTTAATTATACTAACAATTTAGAAAAGTTTTGGAAAAATATGTTTTTTCGTCTTTTAGTCGACTTATTAAATTAATAAAATAATAATATTTTATTATTAAATCGAGAAATCATGTTTTGAGTAAAAACTCCTAGTATAGACTTTTTACGAATTTCGACATGACCCGTTCGTTTGTACAACGTTTTCCAAGGTTTAAACCTTAATTTCAAACATTTTTCACAATTTACCACTTTTTGACAAAACGCCAGAATCATATCTCGCAACGCTTATCAAAGTATATTTCCCGAAAACGACTTTCATTATCAATTCATAAGTATGTTTCGCTTTTCAAAAGTTCACCAAAACTCATAAAACGACTAATTTACGCTTCAATAAGGATCCATTAAGATATTTATATGCATAATATATATATTAGGCCTAATACCAAAGCCTGTTAGAAAATATATAAGCCCAAAACAATAGCAAACAAATTAATCCGGTCCACATTAAGCCCACAATAAGCTACGACTTATTGGGCTTATTGGGCCGTAATCCCAAAAGCTCCCAAAAACTATAATAAGCTTTTTAAATAAGCTAATACACTACGTAATATATTTGGTTATCACCATAAGCTATCAAAATAGTCCACAAATACACGACATACGAGGTAAATAACCAAAAATACTTCTCTCGTATTCTCTTAAGTTTCCGTGAGCTAATAAGCCCAAAATAAGCCCAAACATGCTTATAAATAAGCCAAATAAGCTACTAATCAAAATAAGCTACATATTAAATAAATGTTTTTCAACCATCACGACCACGATTTCAAAACTAACAAAACCTCATCCCCTTTTCCCTTTGTTCGAACCCAAAACCGAACCCTTAACATCATCCGTAAAATTTCCGTATTCGGTCTTTAAACAAACGCATCGTACAACTAGCTTATATGCATCATTTAACACACAAAAGTACAAGTTAAATAAAGTTGTATGAAACTTACAAAGATGGTTTTGAAAAGCGAGAACGAATGCGAACCGACTACCCAAACGTAGTTTAAACAATAACCCGAATACTAGAATCAACCCATGACTCCGCAAATCTTCATGTTTTTTATCAAAAAGATTGAAAATTATAAGAGTGTGTGTGTGTGCGCGTGCTTTGGTCGGACGCAACAAAGGATATAAAGAAAGAAGAATTTTGATTTTCAAACATGTATTGTGTGTTGTGAGAAGAAAACAAGACATATAGTACTAAGGCTTGAACCATGTAGCTAAAATAGTGCCTCCTTGTCCCCTACAAGGTTTGAAACCGGCTAGGGTATCCTAGGGGGTATCAGGATGCCTTTTTTGTATCGAGTTCACTTAAAACTCAAAAAACTCGATCGTAAAAGATTTCCCGAAGTTATTTAGCATTTTTATTCACTTTAAAAAAAGTTTACCCATAACTTAGAGTATTTACAAGACTTATTTCCACATTAAACTTCCCAAAAATCATTTTGCACATTATCGGACGTGTCGGGACTTGTTTTTGGCATTTCACGCTATTCACGGGTCAAACCATCTGGAACATAATCAACATAATAATACCCTTTAAAAAGGATTATTATACACCATATAACCATAAAACATATCAATCACATTAATTCATCACCGTCAACACGGTACAAGTTCTAACAAAATTGACAAAAGTCAAATAGTTAAAGGACTAAATTAGAACATTCAAATCATAAAAAAGGGCAACGGTTACATGGTTGTTGTTTCCCAGATTAGGGTGAAGATAATAAATAGCCTAGCTAATTACCAAAGATGGTTACCGGATATCACTTGAAGTCGTGTATTCACTTTCCAAAGAAGATTATTCGACCATATGCCTGGGTATCACGAATACCTCTTTGGGATAAAACCAAGTGTTTGTTATTGTTTTAGGCACAAATCAAGAACCATTTAGTTTCTAAGTGTTCAGGTTTTCTGTTATGTTTTTCACACCCTCACATGCAGTTTATGACTCCTATTTATAAGAGAATACTCATAACCTAGTCAAAGAGTTTAGAAATTTAAAAGGAGATATAAATTCATCCTTTATTAAATTTTTTTTTTTTTTATCCTCCTTAATTTTAGGAATAGTGGTTACATGACCATATTAAACTTGGTCATTAAATGTAATTATAACTTGCCATTTAAACTAGTCAAATCTGTTACAAGTCATTTGAATTCATTCCAATGAGTTATTCATTCAGTGTCCTGAACATTTAGCCAGCCGGTGAGGAGCATACCCACTGAAGGTTCAAAGTTCAAACTGAAATAACCCACCGAAATGAGTTAACTCACAAAGGATACTTCCCACTGATGGGATAAATCCCTGATGGTAATACCTTCAGCATACTACTCTCGAGCGGAGTACAAAAGCTAAGTCCCTCAGACTGATATAAATACCATTCAGTGAGTGAACTCAACTGAACATCCATCAGAGACCTAAGTGCCTTTAACCACTTCATAGTCAAGTGTCCTAACCTATAGGATTACACTCCGCACCTCTAGTCCCATTGCCCGGTATGAACTAAACCCACAAGTGAACTAAATTTCAAACAATCCTCCCCAATTTAGTACAATTCCTTTGCATGAAAAATTAAACATTAAACAAAACAAGTGCATAAATGAAAATGTCCTGAGGATTGAATTTCCATCTTAGTAAATTACACGTTCAAATATTCAAGAATGAGGGTGTTCTAAAAATTGAACCCTTCAACCCATTTTAATACCTGAAGATAAAATACACACAAGTTTTTAAACACTTAAGAAACTCCTGACATCATACAAGTTATGTATTCATATCTAATTCATAAATGTTGTAAGAGCCAAAGTCCATGCTCCCTGAAGTAGAAAAACCTTAATATTTACATAGGTGGTTCCTGTTTATTCATGCTCCTGCTAAGCACTTTTTCAAAGAAAATTAACAATTGAAAAGTAAAGACTTCATCCTCCTTTTCAGTAGGTTTCAAGCACATCCTTGGGATGATATGTAAATACATGTGCTTCAGTCCACTGAACGTTCAGCTTTCCACATTGAACTCAGCTGCCAAGTTTCCTCAGCAGAGAGTTGGGTGTCCTAACATTCAGCGACTTAGTTGGACTTTAATCCCATCCCTTCAACAGACTTTATACCCAAGTCTCTAGCCAGTCCCTTCGTCAAGTGATCAGCTAAGTTTTGTTGAGACCTCACAAACTCTATAGATATCACCCTATTCGTAATCAGCTCACGAATCATGCTATGCCTGACACCTAAGTGTCTAGACTTCCCATTGTACATCTAGCTATAAGCCTTTACCAATGTAGCAGCACTATCATAGCGGATAGAAATAGGTGCTAGAGGTTTGACCCATAATGGAATCTCAAGGAGCAAGTTTTTCAACCATTCAGCTTCCTTACCAGCAGCTGCTAGAGCCACAAATTCAGATTCCATTGTTGAACCAGTAATGCAAGTTTGCTTCTTGGAAGCCCAAGAAATTGCACCACCACCAAGCAGGAATACCCAGCCACTTGTAGACGAATTTTCCTCAGTGTTGCTGATCCAGCTTGCATCAGTGTAACCTTTCAACACTAAAGGATAACCAGTATATGTCAATCTATAGTTCATGGTTTTCTTTAAGTACTTCAGTACCCGCTGAATTGCTTGCCAGTACTGAGTGCCAGAATTACTAGTATACCTACTCAGTTTATCCACAGCAAATGCAATGTCAGGCCTTGTACAAGTCATGGCATACATTAAGCAGCCAATCACCCTAGAATACTCAAGTTGAGATACATCATGACCATCATTGGGCATCAGCTTCTCACTTGTATCCATGAGTACTTACTATAGTGCAATCAAAGTAATTAAATTTCTTCAGTACCTTCTTAATATAGAGAGACTGAGAAATTGATATCCCATTACTTTACAACCAAGATTCGATTTAAAAGGCTTTGATTGATAAATATCACACTATATGTCTAGCGATAAAAAACAATGAACGGTTGATTCTTGGGTGATCTAAGTAACAAGACAGGCCTAACAAGTATAAAAGGACCTATCAAGTACTCAAAAAGGTCTGCAAAGTGTTTACACAGACCAACTGATATTAACCAATCTTACAAGTATTAACAGTCTTTAGGCTAGTCTTCATTGACAAAAAGAACATGCATCCTAGGAGGGGGGGGGTAGGGAAACCAATATGTTATGCGATATACATATAGGACAACTGTATTAGAATGTGATTCAGAAAACTATCCACAAAAGAATTACACAACAACACACGCCTTGTTATATAAAAACACAATAGATATACCTCATCACGAACATAATCAAAAAATATGAATAATGCGAATTGACATCACATTCATTCGTCATAGTCAGGCTAAACCTAACCAACTAGGCTCACCCCGTCCTATTACTCGTGACTGTAACATTTCTGCATATACCTAACTGACCTCAAATACACTTGCAGTATGTTCAGTCTTAAAAAATCCCTCTTACTTCTAAGTTCACATAGCAATAGTTACTTAACAGTTTCTTTCAACCTTCCACGAGGTGAACAATAAGCGTCTCAACCACTCACAACAAAAATCTAATCATGACAACCACAAATCCTATCCACAATAGGAAGCATCAAACGGGTATCATCAATCTAGTTTTTTTGCCATTCGCCTTATGAATTCCTCCACACTTTCTTCACTCACCCCCTTAGAATATACCAGGACAAGAAAAACTATCTCTCTACTTCATTCTTTAATTGTCTATCTTAAAGCTTCGGAGACATTAACAGAGCTAGAATCCGTCTTTTGTTGTTGTTTTAAAGAGCAATTGCCAATCATATTCTTCTTTAGAATTACATAGACTACTCATTTATTCACTCACCACTAGTGGTACGAGCACTTCACACTCTAATCCAGCACGTAGACCATACTCATTTACCTCAGTTGTTTGAATTCTTCTTATGGTCCTGAATAAGATAAGTACTAAAGGTGTTGTCTATTAGGAATTAAGGGATGAGTTGATGGGACAGGCGATTATAACAAAAACCATTTTTGCGTGCTTGTCAGATTATTCTGACATTCCTCAAACAACTGATCATATAGTCTCTTTTGCTCAGATTTTTTCAACGAACTACAATCTTAAAACTCAAACCCTCTATTACTTCAATTACACCCTTTTCAGATCAGTGACAATAAGTAATCCGCATATTAAGATAATATCTTTAATGACCTAACACATCTTACTAATGCAAAGCAAATTTCCTCAGGAAACAAAGGACTTTCAGATCTCTTTTATTAATTATTAATACAAATTATTACTTTCTCAAACCAACTAATGATAAAACCTCATTTTGTAATGTAGATAGCTTTAAAACGTATCATTCTAATTTATAAAAAAGTAAATCATCATACTGTTTCTTTAGAGACTATCATAAACTTTTATTCAACGAAGAATATTACTCATTTTTGTTACCTCAGAATCTGACGAACATGACACTGAATGCACTAATTTTTTTGACTATTTCAACTAACTCTTCTCTGCATGCTCACTACCCAATCAAATCAGACACCATCTATCAGCACACATGCCTATTCAAAAGGACACGCTGCCAAATCCTTTACTCAGCCATTTAACTGAGCGATAAACCAATCCAATGATTCCACTTTCTGTTGTTCTTACATCACTCATGTGTCTCGTCCAGGGCCAATCACTGATAAAATGATCCTATTTATAATGGCAGTTGAACATTCTACTTTGATTTGATCATATCCAGCAGTACGCGCTTCCATCAATGATGAATCTTTACCAATTCACGTTTCTCTGATTATGAACCTTTCTTGCCATACATGCTTAGATAGTTCATTCCCCCACTTATAGCTCCATATTCTTCTAATTATGCATCATGAAGTATTTATCTCAAGCCATACTTACCTTCGATGAACTAAGCAATTGACAGACATACCTTCGCGTGGTTAGAGTGGATAAAAGGGGGGGGGGAATATGGTGTGGCATCACTAAAACTAGCAAGTTACTAAATTTCAAGTACTGGCAGTAGTACTTTGGTGGTGCCAGTACTTAACTTCAGGAGATTATACATTATAATATTTTTATACTGCTTGCACCTGAAGTGGTTAGAAAGGGGCCAAGTTCTTCTATCATTGTTAGGCTACAAACCCACAACAGATCTCTTAACCATTTGTCAATAATTTTAAGATATTGTTGTACAAATCATCCAAACCCATAGTATCAAAGTCGGGTTTGTTCATCCAAACACCACATGTTTAGTCCCATTCAGAAGTAAAGGCTCCTCAAAATTTACAGCATTTAGATTTTTCTAGAGTAGTAAACTACACCAAGAATTGCCAAATCATAACTCCTAACAAGCTTTAAAGCCTGTTTAAAGGATAAATCAAGTGATTCTGGAGCTGACGCATTAAATGTTTTCATATTGTGCTTCATGGCAGGGCCCTTCAGTGTCTGTCTTAAGGTTGCTTCATTCCCTCAAATCGACTTTAATAGCATGCAAACATTGATTGAGTGCATCTAACATACGTAGGTCAAAGGATAAGTGATGTATCATATGGGCAGTTGCAGAAAAATGAGCAGAAGACTTCTGGCTTTACATCATTCTTTTTACAAATCCTTTCATTCAGCAGTAAGAGAGGCAACAGTCATCTCAATCCTGTGATGGACCAGTTTTCTGTTGATGTATCAGGAATATAGTTACCCACAATTTCCATCTTCTATGACCTCCCATAGAGCATTAATCACTTGGAATCTGAAAGGTACTTGCTTGACTCTTATCTCCCACAACTCAGTACTCCCCGAGTTTGAGTCCTATGGAAGCTTTAGCAACGCGTTGGTGTCTGAGAAATTTCTCAACTCATTACCCCTAAGATCAAAGTTTTCTCAAAGCACAGGCTCTGATACCACTTGTTGATCCCCACGCCTTGATCGATCTTACATTGTAAAAGTGTTTGTTACACTTTGTGATTAAATCCAAATAACAATTGTTGAGACTTTTTTTTTATACCAAAGTGTATACGGAATCAACACTTGATACTCTGGATGTATTGATCAATGGGAAACAGTAACAATCAAGAGAACAAATGAATAAACCACAAACTGCTTCAATATTAATTAGAATAATCCGAGTACTTCGTTGTGAGTAACTTAAGGGATTACAAACCTTTAAGCTATTCTTTGTAGATAAATTGCTCTTAAGCCTAAACAAGCTAACTATGAAAACATTAAACTAAGAATCTCCTTATATAGAAACCATGAGTCTTTAAAATGATAAAACCCGAACTAATTGGAAGTTGTTTACAATACCAAAATACAAATATAAAATCAGATATACATTCCTTATTTTTCTCTTTGCAAAATCCTTATCTCCAAGTCAACAGCTCCGACATCAGCAGTATAATCTTCTCTAGCAGTATTAACTAACTCTGGCAGTACTAAGTTTATACTGGCAGTACTAACTCCATTAGTATTGTTAGTTGTACCTTGGCAGTATTAACTCTTGTGAAGATTTATTCCCAACACAAAGTCAATAGATAAGGGAAGGAGGTATAAGAGAAGGAAAGAGACTAAGTGAAAGAAGGTTGTCACTAGCTTGGGATTTTCAAGAAGAATAGTACTGTGCGAAGGAGTTAAAACTTACTGAAGAAGAATTAAGTACTGTGTCAGATTTAAAGATATATTTGTTAGTTGGTGCAATTTAGTACTGACAGTATTAACAAGTCCATTCCTTCACCTGACAAAGGCCAAAGAGAAGTAAAAGCTACCTATGATCATTTGTAGAAGCACCTAAGAAGACTAAGGAACAGAAGTTCTACAGGAGGTAAGCTATTCTTTTCTGAAAGTCTATCCGACTGGATACTTTAGAGAAAGAAGAGAGAGGCTAAATAAGGAGTACACTTAGTATTCTCTCAATTGCACAAGAAATAGCAGAAGGAAAAAGAATTAATGAGCAACAAAAGAAAAAGAAGAGCTCAGTTTAATTGAAGCATCAGCATTCCACATAGTGAAGATGGATCTCATTAGAGCAAAGATTGAAGAATATGCAGAGTTGTCAAAACGTGTGCTAGGGAAGTGACTTTACAAGGAGAAACTTTACAAAAGAATGGGTTGATCTAGTGAATCAAAGGAAAAACCATTTTAATTTTGCAGAAGAAAGAGCAAGAGGCATAGAAATAAGCCCATTAGACTCAATCCACAGCTGAGGAACATATAATGATATGAATTACTTAAGAATCAGGGGACTGGAGCTATCTCAGCTAAAGAATTTTTAGTTTGAAGAAGTGAAAGAAAGAATTTTGATAAGCTGGTGAAGCAGGTTGAATCCTTTTGCCAAATAAACTTTGAAGCTACTATAAGATGAGTCCTTGAAAGATTTGGTGAAAGAACTCCAAACAAAGATCTCATAAAGACTAAAGAGTGATAGAAGCAAAAGAAGATGAGCAACCAAAAAGACTGGAAAAGAGGAAAAAACAGATGGCAAGGAAATGATTACATACAGACCTTGATAAGGATGATTCTGAAGATTTAGATGAAGCTAGTGAACAAGATGATTCTGCTTCAGGTACTAAAATTCCTATTAATCCTGTTCTTGTAGCTATGAAATCACCTAGTATAGCTACTTATACTATCATCAACAAGGAGATAATGTGTGGTAACAAATTATTAGGAAATAGAACTGATAAAGTGTACATAAATTTTTGGAGCTATGCTGAAGGGATATACTAGGGATGTATCTTTACTGAAAATATATACAGGATTGTCATGAATAATATGGTATTAATGGGACAGGATGATGAGCTTTGAGAAGTGGTGCTTTGGGATATTTAAAGATATGTTTGAAGGAACCCTAGTAAGATCCATTTGGATTTATTAGGTCACAAAGTGATCATAAGTTGGAGATTATTTTTAAAATTAATACTTTTGCAGAGTACACATGTTTGAACTGGAGTCCAATGGATATATACTGATATATATATATATATATATATAATATAATAGATGCAAATGTAAAACCAATAAAGTTATGCTGCTGAGGTATGCAACAGCTATACTAGAAAAAACTTCAGGAGGAAAACAAATCAGAAATTGACTACAAACGTGTAAATGGATGGAAAAGCAAGCTGGCATTAGGAAGTAGTATAGGTTAATGAGTTAGAAATCTAGGATGGAAATGAGAAGAATAACACTTGGTAGAGGTGCTATGCACTAACACAACAAATGGTTATCAGTCCACCATGTCTAACAAACATAAGGACTGGCTAGTCCAGGAGCAAACGGCTCTTGGTAAAGACTTCTCAAATCCTCAGAGATATAAGGTTGGTAAGGTTAGGTATTAGTTCTCATGATCCAGCCAGAACCGGAGGGATCTACCCAGGGACAATTCACTAGTTAGTGTAGAAGTCCTTAGGTATGACATAAAAAAGGAGTAAAAGTGAGAATAATGGAATAGTGTCGACTGAGATGGAGCTAGTACTGGAACAAACCCAACAAGGTACTAGTCATGAAGTCTCGGTAAGCACTGAAGGGGTTAAGGAATGAAAAAGAAATGTAAGAATCAAGGGTGTAAAGAAAGAAGCCCTCCGTACACTTAGGCAAAAACAGGGTCAATACATCTGTTGTCAGAATCATAAAGATGATTGCTGACATTAAAGACTGACATCATGAACCCAGTGATGCAATGCACAACCTTCCCTAGCCATTCAAAATCTCTCAAAAGATTTCTGTTTCATTTCTCACAAAGACTAAACACGTTATCTATTGACTTTCTCATTCCGAGTTAGTTGATATTGAAAAGGTGGCAGTCCACTCCAGCCTTCGATCACTAAAACCAAAATGCACAATTGAGTCTAGAGCCAAGAGATCATCAATTAATCTCACTAGGACACTATTCCATATTACTTGTTCTTTACACAATGTGAAAACAAGGGTTATCATGAGAGTCCTACGCATTATCCTTGTGGTTTTGCCAGAACATCCGAGTGACACTTATGTGTTCACAATGAAGATGGAAATACTGCTTGAGCCAACATCAAACAAGCTCATGGTAGGTGACTAGTGAGATCCTTAATAGGTCAAACTTGTGACACTGGATATCGAATTGGTCTAGATTATTAATTGACGATTGATGAATTTTGATAAAAGCTTAACACTCTCGATGTGTCACAAAAATACTTTCTCAAGTGACAAGTCAAATGATTTTCAAATCAATTTTCTTCTTTAATCGGTAAGATAGTAACTGACTGATTCACTCTTATCGTGTTGTCTGCTTTGAGACGTTCCGATTAAGAGAACAGGCAAGTTAGGTGATTCTGATGTTCATACATTAGAAGATTTGACACTTATACTGGAAATCCTGTCAAGGAGATTCTTCTTAAGATTGAATCTACCTGATCACAGGTCAGTCCTCACAAGATCTGGAGGTTAATCCAACCAAACTCGGGCGAATGACAAAGCCATATTCGTCCATAAGCTTTATTGCTAAATGTTTTATGACAGGTTCAAGTAAAGATAGAGATGGAGATACCTCGTACCAGTGGAGTCTATTTCATGACCGCATGCTCATACTCGACCAACACATCAAATGACATCATGAAAGTTCAAGCATATGTTTCAAAGCTTACGCAACTCTGATATCAAAGTCCTCTTGAAGTGATCAAGTATTAAAGTTAAAGGAACTTCAAGAACGACGAATAATCAATCTTTCACCATTAAGAAAGGTATGAGCATGCCAGTCTAGTTGTCACAAGCACAAGACGGAGAAAGACTACAAGTTGATGATTAGAGATTAGATTTGGCTGATGATCTCAAAGAAGCTCAAGATCACATATCACATTCAATCACAAGCCACATGACAAAAATCACTACCTTAAAGTACAAGATATTATGTGAAGAATCAAAGACTACGAGCTGAACACAAGATCAATCAGAAGATTGTTGAGCTAAAATTTGTATTTTTCTAGGGTGACCTCCCATAGGGGGAGATTGTTAGATATTAGAAAAAGACTCGATCACCCCGTGTAATGTATCATTTATCGTAGCTCATAGTTTAACGTTTAATGTGTAATGTTCGGTAATGGGTCGGGCTATAAAACTCAACGTGTAAGCCCATACCATAGCCTAAGGGTTGATTTTGTAAGCTACTATATAAGCCTCTTCCATGCTTTGGAAGAGGTGGTTAGTCATTTCATTTTACATGTTATACTTTCTCTCACTAGAAAGCTTTTCTCTCACTTTCTCTCTCTAGACTTGGCTAATCCATCTATCTTCCATTGTGTTATGATTTCCAATATCCTACAGGACCCATCTTTGATGTTGAGCCATTACAAAAGGTACAAAATGATGATGATAACTATAATGTGTTTGATGATGACCGAGAATATCCTGAGCAACCTGAATCCGTCAATGAACCATATCATGATATGTGTTATGATAGAGAACAGGATGACCAGGATGATACTGATGAAATTGCTCAAGAACGTGATTTGCTTGCTTCTTTATTTGAAAAACTAAAATGTGAAATTGATGACAGCAAAAATCGTAATAAATTTTTGAAATCATCAAACCAGGCTTTAGTTGATAAATTGAAAGGTGAAATTGAGGATTTTAAAACCAAAAATAAAAGTTTAGAATCATCAAATAACCATTTCAAAGAAGCAAACAATGAACTGTCTAAGACTAATCAGTTGATGTTCAAAGACCTTAAGAAGTTCCAAGCAGAACTTGATAAGTATCATGATGTGAATTATGCGTCAAAGGTGGCAATTGATTGTGCAAAAGCTAAAGGGGATTTAATGTCATACAAAATAGAATTTGAAAAGTCATGTAATGTATATACTCGAAAGATAAATAATTTAATCAAATGATTTCGGATATGAAAAATGAGCTTTTTGCACATCAAGAAACCATCTCCATAATTCACAAGAAAAAGATGCTCAGATTAAGTTTTACAAAACTCGTGAAGACAAAGAACTTGATAAAGTCATTGCTTTAGAAAACAAAGTCAAGGTTTTGGATGATATTGTATATAAAACCGGTCAATCTATCTAAACAATGAATATGCTTAATCGTAATTGTAAAACGAGTTTTGCAAAACCTGAGTTCCTCAAGAAAGCTTAAAGAGTGAATCCTCGTCTATATGATATAGGTTTCTATAATGATAATCTTGCTTTAATGTTAGCCCCTGAAACTGACGGAATGATCCGTCTTGACAAAGAAAGTCGATCAAAACTAAGCGATTTAATCAGACCTTTTGATTATGACCAATTGAATAATCTTTATGATTTGTTCGTTCCACAACATGAAAAGTCGCCTGAACAACAATATTTTTCAAAACCGTCAAAACTGAGTCATACGTCTGCTAATAATGAAATTTTCAAAGAGTCTTTTAATAAACAAACAACTTTGTTAGAAAACGAATGGATGAATCTATTCCTTAGGATCAAAAGTGTAAAAGCTCTAAAGAACTTTTCAAAATTAAAAAAAGTGTTGACACGATTTTTGATGGAGTGGAACGTTGCAAACAAACAATCGCTAAAAGAACATATTTTGGTCACATAGATCCATTCATTCAAAACACAATCGAAGGAAATTTTTGCCCCCAAATTAGAAGAATCAATGCGGACTTAGAAAAATTTCACTTGTGTTTGAACGAGGAAATGGTTGCTGATTTGAGATACTTTAATTCTCTTGAACATGAAGTAGACACTCTCAAATCTCAACTGGAAACTCAAAAAACATAGTTTTTGAATGAAATCGACCGACTTTCAAGGGAATATTATTATGCTGATCACATGAATGCAATACTTGGTGTGTACACTGATATAGATGAAGTCAGTAATTTGCAATGTGATTATTTGGAAACATTGGAAAAATGTCAACATCTTGAAAAAGAGCTTTCAAAAAGTAGAACAATGTCAAAGAGTTTTGAAGCACTTCAGAAACATGCGATTAATCTTGAACTTGATTTACAACAATGCAAAGAAAAAATAAAAAATGATAAATCTTTCAAAATAAATTACTCCAACGTATTTCTGAAAGAACGTGAACAATATTTTGAAATTCAAGACTTGAAAGCTCAATTACAAGACAAAGGAATTGCAATAAGTGAGTTGAAGAAACTCATTGAAAAAATGAAAGGAAAATCTGTGGAAACTAAGTTTGAAAAATCATCAGTTATTCGACAACCGAATGCTTTTAAAAGTCAAAGACAATCAGTTTTAGGAAAACCGGCTATTTTTTCAGATTCTCTTAAAAAGAAAGATTTTTCAAAGTCAAAGTCAGTTACCAAAAATAATGTGTCAAATGATTTTTCAAAACCAGTCACTGCACAGATTTTGCCTCAGAATATAAAGTCAATCTTAAAAAACACAAATGTGATTGCTTCAGGAATGTATAAAGTTCACACAGAGCCCAATCAAACTAGAACACCACAGTTGCCTCAAGATATTAGGAAAACTAACAAACGAGTGTCCTTTTGTATAAGAGTAATTCCCACTATTAGCGTTAGCAGACCATAGCTTAAGAGAAATCGAATGGGAGATAGAGTCTTGCCTAACAATAGTCAAGGAAAGAAGCAAGAAGTAGAAGACCACCGTAGGAATTTTAAGTTTTCAAATTGTAAAACGTCTGTAACTGCGTGTAATGACAGTTTGAATGCTAAGACCTCGAATGTTAACTTTGTTTATGTCACTTGTGTAAAATGTGTGCTAAAAGAAAATCATGATATGTGTGTTCTTCATTATATCAATGGTGTTAATTCTAGGACTAGACAGCCAATTGATGTGCTTATTAGTACTAGAGAACCCAAGAAAACTGTGAACCAATCTGTTGCAACATCCCATTAGAAAACAGTTGCAACAGACTCCACTATCAAGAAATCTAAAAACATAATTAGGAAGATATATGAGAAAGTTAGTAAGACATGTAGTTGGTGGTACCCTAAGTTTACACCACCCGGATACAAGTGGAAACCTAAGTCACCAATAGGAAATGTCAACCTAAATGTTAGTATGCCTCTAGGAAATGCATCTAGAAATGCTAATATTTTGGAACCCATGACTTCTAGGAGTTCCACTCTATCAAATACTTCATTGTCTTCTAATTCTTTTGCAGCTCGTAGAGATAATTCTATTCATCGTCAACTCTGGGTGCTCAAAGCACATGACGGGAAATCTCAAACTTCTAACTAGTTTGTGGACAAATTTATTGGTACAGTGAAGTTTGGAAATGATCAAATTGCACTGATTCTTGGTTATGGAGATTTGGTTCAAGGTACTATAACTATCAAACGGGTTTATTACGTCGAAGGGCTAAATCACAATTTATTCTCCGTCGGTCAATTCTGTGATACGGATTTGGAAGTTGCTTTTTGGAAGTCTACATGTTATATCCGTGATTTAAAAGGAAATGATCTTCTCATAGGTTCTTGTGGCACAGATCTGTATTCCATTACTCTTCAAGACACATCAACTCCCAATCCAATTTGCTTAATGGCTAAAGCCAAATCGTCTCAAGCATGGTTATGGCATCATCATCTCTCACAATTAAACTTCGACACCATCAACTTGCTTTCGAAGAATAATATTGTCACTGGCCTTCCAAAATTAAAATTCGTCAAAGATCATCTTTGTTCTTCTTGTGAGTTAGAGAAAGCCAAAAGAAAGTCTTTTCACACTAAGACTACCCCGAGTTCCAAAATATGGTTACAACTTCTACACATGGACTTATGTGGTCCCATGCGGGTAGAAAGCATTAATGGAAAGAAATATGTTCTTGTAACTGTTGATGACTACTCCAGATATACATGGACTCACTTCTTGAGGTCCAAAGATGAAACACCTACAGTTCTTATTGATTTCCTCACACTTGTCCAAAGAGGACTTCATGCTCAAGTAAGAATAGTTCGAACTGACAAAGGCACAGAATTTTTGAATAAAACTTTTCATGCATATTTTGCAAAAGAAGGTATAAGACACGAAACGTCAACTGCTCGAACACCTGAACAAAACGGCATTGTCAAAATACATAACCGTACTCTTGTTGAGGCTGCTCGAACAATGCTAAGTGCCGCTAAAGTTCCTTTGTTCTTCTGGGCTAAAGCAATTGCAACCAGAAGTTTTACGACAAACCGTTCACTCATAAGTCCTCGACATGAGAAAACACCTTACCACATCATCAATGGCCGAAAACCATCTGTTAAGTTCTTTCACATTTTTGGCTCTCTTTGCTATATCATCAGAGATGGTGAAAATCTTGATAAAATGAAGGAAAAAGGTGATGCATGTATTTTTGTAGGGTATTCTACTCAGTCAAGAGCTTACAGGGTATTTAACAAGAGAACAAGAATAATAGTTGAAATCATTCATGTTAACTTTGACGAATTACCACAGATGATGTTAGATTACGTCAGATCTGTCCCTATTCCACAATGTCCGACTACGGTACTTGAACAAGTCAGTTTAAGTCCTGATCCCCAAAGTCAAGAAAATGTTCCTCAAGCGGCTGAGACAGTAACAACGTCAAATGAGTTGGATTTGCTATTTACTCTGATGTTCGATGAATTACTCAATGGAACTACTCTAGTTGTGTCAAAGTCTTCCATTGTACATGTTGCTGATGCTCCTGATAAACGTCAACATCATAACACAACTCACTCTTCTACAACAACCGTTGTTGCAAATGCACCTCCACTGAACATTCAAACAACACCTCAAACTACAAATCAAGCACCAACTCAAGTACCAACTGTCACTGCCAATGAGAACATTACTCAAGCAGAAACGAATACCAAATTAGCACAAGTTGACAATGATGAATTTATCAACATCTTTAGTACACCGGTACAAGAACAAGGGGAGACACCATCTCATCATGTTGATTCATTAAACATGCATACATTCTATCAACATCATCCTTCTAGACAACATTGGACAAAAGATCACCCATTAGAACAAGTCATTGGAAATCCTTCTCAATCAATTAGAACAAGACGTCAGCTAGAAACAGTTGGCAAAATGTGCATGATCGCACTCACCGTGAGTCAAACCGAACCGAAGAACATCAAAGAAGCCATGGCTGATTCTGCATGGATTGAATCGATGCAGAAAGAACTTCACCAGTTTGATCGATTAGATGTATAGGAATTAGTCGACAAACCACATTGCAAAAACATCATTAACATGAAGTGGATCTGGAAAAATAAACGTGATGAGGAAAATACTGTCATTCGCAACAAATCTCGTCTTGTAGCTAAGGGATATGCTCAAAAAGAAGGAATTAATTTTGAAGAATCATTTGCACCAGTTGCTCAGTTGGAAGCTGTCCGGTTATTCATTACGTATGCTGCACACAAATCATTTATAGTATATCAGATGGACATTAAGACAGCATTTCTTTCCGGGACCTTAAAGGAAGAAGTGTGCGTAAACAATCTTGATGGATTTTGTTGACCCATATCATCCTGATAATGTTTACCGTCTTAAGAAGGCATTAATATGGACTCAAACATGCACCAAAGGTCGTGGTCATGATGAACTCTCCAACTTCTGTTATCAAAGGATTCTTAAAAGGTTTTATTGATCCGACTCTGTTCATAACTAAACATGGGGAAGACATATTGCTTGTGTAAATTTATGTTGATGACATTATTTTTGGTTCTACAAACACAAAACTTTCAAAACGATTTGAAAAACTAATGCACAGCAAGTTCTGAAAGTCTATGCATGGGGGAGCTGAAATTCTTTTTAGGGAATTCAGATCACCAAATCCCTCTGGTATCTTTATAAACCAAGCTAAGTATGCTCAAGAGATACTTAAAAAGCATGGTATGACTATATTCCATGTGATAGCATTGGTACTCCAATGGCTACAAAACACCTAGATGCTAACTTGAGTGGTACTCCGGTCGACCAAACAAAATATCATAGTATGGTCAGAGCACTCATGTATCACTGCAGTTAAGCGGATCTTTTAGTACCTTAAAGATACCATTAACATGGGTCTTTGGTATCCAAAGGATACCAGTTTCGAACTAACTGCTTTTTCAGATTCGGATCATGCGGGCTGTCTCGATTCACGTAAGAGCACATCTGGTGGCATACAATTTCTAGGTGTTGCTAAGTTAGTCAGCTGGTCATCCAAAAGGCAGGACTGCACTTCAATGTCTTTAGCAGAAGCCGAGTATGTGTCTTTATCTGCGTGTTGCGCTCAAATTCTATGGTTGAGAACTCAGCTCACAGATTATGGCTTCCACTTTGATAAAATACCTATGTATTGTGACTCAAAGGCAGCCATATCCATCTCGTGCAATCCAGTCTAGCATTCCAGTACCAAGCACATCGATGTCAGATATCACTTCATAAAGGAACAGGTTGAAAAGAGTATTGTTGAATTATTCTTTGTCGGAACTGAATACCATTTAGTTGACCTGTTTACTAAAGCTCTGTCGGAAGATCGGTTTAAGTATCTCGTCAGATGACTCAGTATGAGATGTTTGACTCCAGATGAACTGGAGGTTCTGGAAAACAAATATGCTAGGATCATTATCAAACATTGATTTGAAAATATTTTTATTTCTCTCTTTATTTTGATTTATAAAAAATTTTGAAAAAGAAAATAGAAAAATATAAAATCTATAAAATCAAAATATAAAATCAAAAAATTTCAAAAATACTAAAAAGAATCTTCTTGATATGTCTCTTGGAAACTCGATAACCTTTTACGTACCTGAAATGTTGATTAACATTGACACGAGCATGTAAATGAAGTTCGAACAAGAGTTTCAAATGCTTTCAAAACATGTCATTTCTAAATTTTCTCATAATGACTTATGTGCATTTTAGTGCATAACTCGGACTCGAATATAACAGAGGAGTGTACGTTTCAGTTGCGCTACTCTTTAATAGAAGAGAGTCTTCTATCATGTTTTTATTCAATCACTTGAAACACAATTTTCCAAAAAAGCGACTTTTGAAGGTCAAATTGTCTAAATATAATTTGTGGCATCTTTCCATAAAAAGTGGTATTTGTTAAAATTATGTGTTCAACACTCCCTTCCTCAATTATATTTAACAATTGTAGTATATCAATGTATTTTATTGTGGGATGATTTCTGAGGGGGAGACTTTTAAACAAAAGCCTTTTAATGTGTTGTGGTACATCTCATAA
The DNA here is from genome assembly GCA_026074375.1 of Tanacetum coccineum. NCBI lineage: Eukaryota > Viridiplantae > Streptophyta > Magnoliopsida > Asterales > Asteraceae > Tanacetum > Tanacetum coccineum. The sequence continues at coordinate 35,004 of BQNB010016395.1, forward strand.
ATTGTCAATTTTATGTTATCCAAACTCATTTGTGAAATTAAAATTGTGGAAATTTTATGTCAAATTATTAATTTACATTATTCACTAAGGATCTCACTCGTCTCATCATTTTGTGGGGTAATATTCAATTTTTCATTCTATGTAAGATTAATAATATTGGTATCCCACATTATAACTGTTGAAGGGGAGCTATAAAGAAAATTTGAATTCATGCAATTTTCGTAGTATAATTTTTCTCCCATGGAATTTTTTCATGTCTAAAATTTTAGTCAATTGGTATTTCACAATACTATATATTTTATTATTTAAATAAGGGGATGAAAATATGATTAAAAAAATGTGATATAGAAGGAATTTGTGATATTTAAGACTCTAAGTGCAAACTCGTTCCTTCATGTGCAAAATAATTTTCACCTCGGTGCTCATGTGTAGGGGAATGTATTTCAAATGTCAGAATAGGTTTTTATGTTCGATCTCTATAACCAAAACCCATTAATCTCACGACATCAATGATTCATAACGGTGGTTAAGATTAGGTATAAGTCCTATGATCCAACCAGAACCGGGAGGATTACCAAGGACAATCCATGTTAGTAAAATAGCTGTCATAGGTTATGATTGGAGAAGAATGGAGTTAAGGGGAAATACCGGATTAAGATTGAGCTACCTGGATCATCATACACAAGGTGTTAGTAATGACGTTTGGTTAAGCATCGAATGGGTTGAAGAATGAAAAGAAATATATGGATAAAGGGTGATAAAACAAAGCATCCCTTCTTACTCCTTGGTTGAAATCGGGTCATACTATCATCTATGGTTTTCACAAGTTGAATTCTGATATAAAGACGACTCATCATGGACCCAGTGATGCAATGCACAACCCTTCCCAGCCATTTGAGTTTCTCTCAAAAGAAACTTGTCTCATTTGTCACGGAGATACACACGTTATCTATTGACATCTCACTCCGAGATTGTTGATATTGAATAGGTGGCAGTCTGCTCCAGCCTCCGATTACTAAAACCAAAGTGCACAAATCGAGTCTAGAGCCAGAAGAGATCAAATTATAAATCTCATTAGGACACAATGTCAAAATACACTTGTTGAACACCATAAAGTTCACAAGTCGTAACAAAGAGTCCTACGCATTATCCTTGAGATCTTGCCAGAACATCCGAGTGATACTTAAGTATTCACCGTGAAGATGGAAATCCTGCTTGAGCCAACATCAAACAAGCTCTTAGTAGGTGACTTGCGCGATTCTATATGAATCAAACTTGTGTCAACTAGAAAGAAATGACGGTGCGATTCTATGTGAATCAAACTTGTTCCAGTAAAATGAATTGACGACTTAATCAGAAAGATAGTAACTATCTGATTCACTCTTACCGTGTTGTCTGCTTTGAGACGTTACGGTAATGAGAACTAGCAAGCATGGTGAATCTAATACATCTGTGTTAGAAGATCCTACGCTTTGAGCTGGAAACCCTGTCAATGAGATTCTTTGAATCTACCTGATCACATGTGTAGTATTTATACTATAAAACGGGAAACCGGAGGTTAATGCAACCGAACTCAAGATGAATGACAAAGCCATATTCATCTTTTATTGCTAATTGTTTTATTTTAGGATTAGACGACGGTGTTACAGCCTCATTCTAGTGAAGTCGGATTCATAAACCACATGCTCATACTCATGCTTTCAAAGTCAATCATTCAACATCAAGACAATTGTTACTAAACTTCCTTATCATCAAAGAGATTCAAAGCCAAATAAAGAATCGTTTATTGGGGAAGATTGTTAAACTAATGATCATATATATCAAACAAGAATGCAACAAGTATAAGCATGTTGGTCAAAGAGCATAAGATGATCGGGGAAGTCAAATCAAGATGATTCAAGTCAAGGAGATGATGCAAGATTAAAGATCTCAAGAACTCAAAGTCAAAAGATAAATGCCCAAGATTAAGATCACGAAGCATGAATAAACAAAGCCATTACAAACAAGACAAGACCAAGACAAGACCAAAAGAAGGTGAAGCTCAAACGTCATATCATCAACGTTGGGGAGATCTAAGAAGACCTCAAGATTGGGGAGATTGTTAGCCTTAATTTTATTAAGTCAAACAAGAATGTTATCGATCTTATAAAGTTAAATTAGGTCTTGTTAAGTAATCGGCTAGTCGGGTATTAACGGGCTTAGAATGTAATCTAATATTGTCCATGTATCGGGCTAAAAGCCCAAGTTAAGCCAAGCCTGACCCATTAAGAAAGCCCATGTGCCAAGTAAAAGGCTAAGGGTATAAAAGAAACCCTCTCCACACATAGAGAGGGTGTTGGTTGCCATTTGTTGTATGTGTAACTCACCAAACTCTCTCTTCTAATCTAATATTCTTTAATTTTCACTTCTCTCTTTTCTTCTACTTATTTTCGTCATTAGTGCTTATTGGTGCGCTTATTATAGTTGTGTATGGATTACTAGTGGGATAAAAAGCCATCCCATCAATCCAAACTCCCTAATTCTATTCTCAACCATTAGATTGACGCTTTATCTCAAACAAACACAACCTCTCTCACAAACACTCCCTTCTTACTCACACAACAAGCATACCTCTCTCTCTGCCCTTGATCTTGCCATTTAACCAAGTGTCCTCTTCACATCATCACCCTCCATTTCAAACTAAGATCAAGAGGCTCCCTTCTATCACATCATGTCAGATCATGAAAACTCACACACAACTCATTCATCCTTATCTAACGTGTATGTAAATGAATTTGAAATTCAAATTTCAAATCTTTCCCCCTTTCTCTCCAAGCAAATAATATTCTCTTGTACCCTAACTAGACACTTCTAATCTTTAGTTTGATCCCAACTAAGCTAGTTACCACTTTGAGGAATACCCAAAATACCCCTTTTTGATAATTCTTTTCTCTCTTTACAATATCGGATAAGTAAAACGCATTTAATATTTCATAAGTGTTTTTATGAAATGGCTATTTGAGTTGGTTGACCTTGAGCATAAGAATGATTGAAAGATCATAGCGTGAAGTACAATTAGGGTTTTAACAAGTGCGGGTGTTTAAAATGCCAAATCCTGAAGAAAACATCTTCCGGAATCTGGCGCGCTAGACACGAATTGTTTTCTTACAATTTATGTTCCTTGGCCTATAAATACCTACCCTTGACCTTTGTATTCCTCACCTCTTGTATACATTCTTTCCTCTCTTTTCTCTTCTCTAATCCTCTAAGTCTAAACATCAAGTGTTCATAATCTTCTCCTCTATCATCTATTAAAGAACACATATCTCCGCAAGATAGCCACACAAGTGCTTAATCCACACTTGTGTGTTTTGTAGAGGGTCTTCTTTCTCATACCCTTTCTATTAGAATCGAGTCTCTAGGTTAGGTTAGGACTTGGTTCAACTATCTTTCTTTTATCTTATCGAGTTGTAAGGGAAGTCTTGTATCTATAAGATCAAGCCTAGATCATTAGGGATCTAGTTGAAGTTTGATAAGCTTCCAAGGGGAAGACTTCTAGAGTTATAGGTTAAAGTCAAATCACAGGTTCTTAGGGGTGAATTCCGAGGGTGGACGTAGGTAGTAACTCTTCTGTGTGAGCGCCAAGCTTTTGTTGAAAGTCGGTGGAGTTATATTATAATACGGTTTGTAGTCCACCATAAGGATTATATTAGGAATAGTATCAGTGTCGTGGATTTGCAACTGGAAATATGAAAGGACTAAACCTCCCTTTTCGAACTAGTATATTTTGTGGTGTCTCTTCTTCTCTCTATCTACGTATTATTCTAATTGCAAAGTAGATTAGTACACCACTCGGCTCTTTTAAGACTTAAAGTTTTATAAACCTTGAAGAAGTTAAGAAAACCGTATTCAATCCCCCTCCTATGGTTCTACAATTGGTATCAGAAAGGCTTACTCAAGTTTTCAAGCGTTAAAACCTTCCCAATAATTCATTTTAAGTTGAAAATTCTTTTTCAAAAATTCAAAATCCTAACTCTTATTTTTTGTAAAGGTTGAGTAAAGATCCATGGCTCAAGAGAACTATGTTGAGAGGTGTTCTATGCAAAGACCACCTTTGCTAGAACCTAATGGGTTTTGCTTTTGATAAGCCCGCTTTGAGACTTACGTAAAGTCCAAAGATAATGAATTATGGAAAGTCATCCAAAACGGCGATTTCTACTATGAAGTTGACGACTCCAAAACCAAGCTCATGAAGGAAACGCCGTATGAACTTTTTGAAGATGATCAAAAGAAGAAGCTTGGCGAGAACAATGAAGCCAAAATGACTCTTTACAATGCCCTATCGCGTAAAGAGTATAAAAGAGTCTTCATGTGTAAAACCGCCAAGGAGGTTTGGCATACACTCATCGTCACTCACCAAGGCAATTCACAAGTCAAAAATTTCAAGATTGATCTTCTCAATCAAGAATACAAGAAGTTCTCAATCTCCAATGAAGAAACTATTAATAGCGGCTTCACATGATTCAGCGTTATTGTGACTAGTCTAAAATCTTTAGATCCTGATCACTCAAGCAAGAATCACGTAAGAAAGTTTCTTTGTGCTCTACCATTGAAGTGGAGTGTCAAGGTGACGGCCATTAAAGAAGCCAAAGATTTGGCCACTCTTCCTCTTGACGGGCTAATCAGAAATCTCAAGGTTTATGAGATGGTCTTAGATAATGATGGTGTAGGATCTAAGACCACCAAAGAAAAGGTGAAATCTATAGTTCTCAAAGCTAATATTACCAGGGGTCAAACTAGTAATAATAGTACATGTCAAGGCGAAAGTAATGAAGATGAAGAAATTAACTTAATGGCTAAAAACTTTAGAAAATTATCTCGAAAAGGTGTCAAGGTACATGAAAAGTTTGACATATGCAAAGTAAAGACTAAAGGTAGTGAGAGCTCAAGACATGAACACGAGTGCTATAATTGCAGTGACAAGAATCACCTCGCTGATAACTGTCCAAAGCCCAACAACAAAGCACTCTTCGGAGCAACTTGGAGTGATAGTGAAGACGGTGACGAAACTCAAAATGATGCAACATGTCCCATGGAAATTGTGTAACAATCTATTATTTTAGGTCATTTTATGACTCAATACTTTCCATTATTTATTTTTAGGCTTTTGCGCGTTTACTTTTAATTTTTATCGTTTAGTTAAATTGCGTAAACTAACAATCATCATTCAACGTAAACGAACATCAAAAAAGTAAAAGTTTACGTCAAGCAAGTGTTATATAATTATTACGAGGATAATTTATAACTTTTCATATTTTATTTTTATCGGTTATGTAAAACGTTTACGTTTCGTAAAAAATACATTTATGCATACACGGAAGCACCAACACCTATCTATACTTCAACAAATATCCACTTTTATACCCAATACCCAAAAACTAAATCATTTTACACTTCATAAACCATAGGGCTGGTTCTACATATTCAAACATACTTAATAAAACTTAAACTCTCTACTAGTATCACATCATTTTAGTTCTTAACCAACTTGTACAACCTTAAATTACAACTTTTCATAAATTGTCTAATCTTATCTCCTTCCTCCCTATTTTGGTTGTCCCCCCTCCTAGGGAGGAGGAGAGGTCTTACAACCTTTGTACCATTACCACTAAACCTTCTTGTTTTGCAAATGGTTTTACTTGATACTTTTGACTATAAAAGGAAGGTCCTAGGTAAGTTTTTAACACACACATTTCACTAGTAAAATTAATCAAACTCTCTCTTGTTCTCTAGCAACCCACGGCTCAAATTTTATTATTAAGGTTTCCATAGTTTTGATTCTAGCAAGGTTATCATCATACAAGTATCATTAGGGTCATTACACAAGGTGTTTCAAGATTATTTGGAAGCTAGGGTTTTGATAATCAAGGGTTTAAAAAAAGGATTTTGGGTTGAAGAAACTAAGGTTTTGATTTAGTGTTTACATCTTCATTCATTCATAGAAGGTCCATTATAATCTCTACACTTTTCTAATTACTTCATTTGTTTATATACATATTGTTATATTGTTAATCACCACTTAAGATTTATTTTATAAAGTTATAAAATTAATACTAAGCCCTATATCAATGAATATTATGCGCACATGACAAAATGATGTTTAAAATATGTTAGATGCAAGAATATGTTTTAATTTGATGTTTGGTGTCAAGGAGAAATGAAGAAAGGGGAAGCCAAAGTCTCCTGGGATTCTGTTTGCATGCCTAAGCATGAGGGTGGCCTGGGTATCCGTAGAATTGATGATTTAATGTTGCTCTAATGGCTACCCATATTTGGAGTATTTTGACCCATAGAGAGTCTTTATGGGTTAAATGGGTTCATACGTATAAGCTTAAAGGTCGTAGTTTCTGGGATGTTGCTTGTAGAGGTGATGTTACTTGGAGATGGAGCAAGCTTCTCCAAGTTAGATCTACAATCCGACTTTTTATTTGGCATAAGATTAACAATGGAAAATCTACATTTGCTTGGTTCGATCGATGGGCTGATATGTGTCCTCTTAAGGACATGTTTTCTAATAGGGATATTGATAGATCAGGTTTTTCTCTTGATGACTCGGTCAATAAACTTATCTCTGATGGTGTTTGGCGATGGCCTCCTGACTAGCTATCTAGGTTCCCGATTATGGCCCAATTACAGGTTCCTTTATTACTTGATGATATTGATGATGTCATTTTATGGTGTGATAGGGATGGTGTTTTGCGGCCTTTCTTGGTGGCATGTGCTTGGGATACGATTCGGACTAGGGCTGATATTGTTAATTGGTATAATGTAGTCTGGTTTCCTTATTGTATCCCTCGTCATGCTATACATATGTGGTTGGTTTTTTAGAAGAAGTTGAAGACACAAGACAGGCTGCGGCAATGGGGTGTCGGTCCGAGTATCGATTTAAACCTGCTTAAATGCCCCTTGTGTGATTTGGTTCCTAATTCTCATGATCACTTGTTCTTTGAGTGTGCTTTCTCTTCGCAGGTGTGGTCTAAGGTTCGTGCTCTTTGCGGCATGGATTTTATTCCACCTCGGCTTATTGATGTTACTACTTTCATTAATCCTATATCCAAGAGCAAAACGGAGGTTAGTATTCTTTCTAGACTTGTGCTTGCTACTACATCATACTACATTTGGATGGAAAGGAATGGAAGATTATTCAAGAAGAATACTTCGTCTCCGGATCAGATTGTTGATGTTATTATATCTATGGTGTGGTTGAAGTTGGTTACTTTTAAGTTCAAGAAGATGTCAACCCGGTCTCGTCTGCTGCTTGACCAATGAAAGATTCCAAGCTCTTGTATTGTTTATGATGGGAGTTCCAGGTGAGGGTTGTACTCTTTTTTCCTTATCCAAGGTTTTTCCCACAGGTTTTTCTTTGGTAAGGTTTTTTAAGGAGGCAAACTCGCCTGGATCGTATCTGCTCCTGTTGTGTTGCTGCTGGTTTGCGAGATGCTCTCTTGATTTTATGTTCTTATCTTGGTTCTTGTCTAGTTTAGTTTTTGTTTACTAGGCTTGTTTGTGTTTATGGCATGTCATAAACACTTGTTTATCAAGCTATCTGTAGCTTGAGGTTAATGTGGTACTTCAGCCACATTCCATTTGTACTTAACAATTTTTTTTGGTTAATATATTTACCGGGGTAACCCTTTACCCAAAAAAAGTTATGAATTTTACGAGATTACGATAATTAAATATATAAAAGTGTTTTTATAAAAGTTATTTTATAAAAACTATTACTGTTTTGAATATGATTAAAATGAAAAGTATTTTATTATGTTAGATCATCTCAATAGGAAACCGTGCATATAAAGAACTTGAAAAACAGAGTTATAACGAAGGAGATACGATTTCGTAAGATTAAAAGTTATAAAAATAATTTTATAAACTGTTTTGAATTTACTGTTTCGACACAGATTTTTATAAAATCTGTGAGTATTTTATTTGCATAGTTTATCTCGTCACGATTCCATACATATAAAGAACAAGCGAAACGGAGTTAAAATGAGTAAGTTATGAATTTTTAAAGATTTTGGATAAATAGAAATTACAAAAACTAATTAATTTTTATAAATAATTTTCTGTATTTTTATAAAAATATAACAATCTGTTAGAAATATAAAAAGTGGTTTACGAGTGTTTTCGGGTCCGTTTGGGCTATAAAAAACGTTAAGAAATATTGTAGTATCATTTATATAATATTTATATACGTTTTAACTTCACTTAAATATTATTTTATAAACAATTAAACTATTTATATAAATCATCATTTATATAATTACTTAAAATATTAAATAAAGTATTATGACAAAGATCAATTATCGGACAACATAATATCTTTTTTTATCGGAATACAAATACCTAAAATTTATTTTATAACGTACGATTTAAGATGTTTTCGACTTTTATAAATTAAACAAAAACTAGTAGGTGGTGATGTAACTCTATAATTTATATTATGGTATTTATATTAAATACATTATACTCATACGACCTATAATTAATTAGGTTGCATTCGGATTTCACGGGACGATTTACATATATGATTTATATAATCAATTCATTCACTAGAAGTGAGTTCATAGCCTCATTTATATACAATTACAAAGATTTACAACTTTTAGGGTGAGAAAAATGCATTGTTTTACATTTGGACACAAGTACACTTTAAACAAATTACGAGTTTGCCTAAGTAGCTATAACTCACCTATGCCCATTGAATCCTATTTCGCGAGATATTTCACTTACTTGATTTATATAATCAATTCATTCACTTGAGGTGATTTCATAGCCTCATTTTATACAGTTACAATGATTTACAACTTTTGGGGTGAGAAACATGCATTGTTTTACATTTGGACGCAAGTACACTTTAAGCAAATTACGAGTTTGCCTAAGTAGCGATAACCCACTATACCCATGAATCATGAACTGTTAATTACTGGTTGTAAGCGTGAATGTTATGAATAGATCTATTTGGGATTGACATCCCCGTTCGGGTGAGTAGCGCTCACTAGTTTCGGCGGTACCAAAACAACGAACGTATACCATGTCGGATTTGGATGTTGCGGGTTGAACATCTACACGGGCACATTATTGGCATTAAATTGGATATACATACATGTTGTAGCTTCAGTGTCATGAGCTTAGCGCAGGCGTAATTACTTTTGTGATATTGTATGTCTTACATTATTGCGCACTTAGAAATCTTGCGGTCTTACTTTATACATTATTTAAACCTATGAATTCACCAACTTTATGTTGACGTTTTAAAGCATGTTTTTCTCAGGTCAATATGGTACAAGGGCAAGGATACATTGGATGTCGTCATTTTGAGAGTCATATTGCATAAAGATTTGTGTGCATTACATTTTGGAAATATTTGTTATGTGTTAAAATCTTTACATTTACAAGGATGAACAGTTAAGCTTTGAGCTTTTGTAATAAACAATTTCATTAAATCCAATGTATCATTTTCAAATGACTCATCAGAGGTCGTTCTTTCATATCTTATCTTGTGTTATTGATCTATGAAGTAACACTCCTTGACCCTTATTTCACTGCGACCCAATTTAGGGGTGTTATAGATTGGTATCTAGAGCCAAGGTTATAGAGAACCATGTCAAATGTTTTGCTTAGACTATAACTGTTTTCAAACATTGCATCATACAAAAGTTTTTCACAGACATACATACACTATTTGTTTGCATTGACTGCTTACATATCTATATACGTATATTACTATACATGTCTTATATATTATACTTATATAAGTTAATTTTATTGTTACAACAGTCATGTCATCATCGACGGTCACCTACACGTCTGTATATTATGATTTTGAGCCATGGAGATTTTAGTGGGTATCTGATGTTGAGCCATAGTCACCTGAGGAGGCACCGCAGTCTTCAGAGCAGGCACCGCCATCACCGGACTATGCGCCTGGTCCTGAGCACCCACCATCACCGGATTATGTACCTGGTCCTAAGTACCTGGAGTACTTAGTACTGTCTGACGATGAGGTGCCTATTGAGGATCAGCCTCTACTTGCTGATGCTTCACCTATAACCCTATCACCAGGCTATGTTATTGACTCTGATCCTTCGAAGGAGGACTTAGAGGAGGACCAAGAGGAGGACCCTAAGGAGGATCCTACTGATTATCCTACTAACGGAGGAGATGAGGAGGAGGAGGAGTCCTCCAGGGATGATGAGGATGAGGATAAGGCCTTCGAGAAGGACAATGAGGAGGAGGAGCATCTAGCTCTGGCCGACTCTACTGCATTACCTGCTATCGACCTTGTCCCCTTAGCTGGGGAGATAGAACTATTTGAGATCGACGAGTCTACTCCTACACCACCACCACCTAGATTACCTCGGACTAAGGTCCCTTTTTCTCAGACACGTCTCCGTAGGGCATGGAAGACTGTCAGACCCCATCCACCTATGACAGCATCTGCTAAGGCACTCATTATTGAGTTTGCTTATGAACCTACACCTCCATCACCACCACCATCTTCATTATCACCTTGGTCATCTACACTCCCATAGATACTATCTCCATTACTACCTGTACTATCTCCACCCTTACCATTACCATCATCACCTACCTATACTAGTCCTCCATATGCTGATGCACCACTAGGTTATAGAGCAGCCATGGTTTAGTGGAGAGCTGCATCACCACCACCTGTACCATCACCACCTTTGTTGTTACCATCTGCTGCTCATAGAGATGATATTCTCGAGGTGGATATGTCGCTTCAGAAGATAGCTCATTTCTCTGCTCTCGCTTCCAAGTTTGAGGTCAGGGAGAGCTCGACAGCTGCTGCTGCTAGGCAGACTGGACATACTCTAGCTCATAGGGTTGACTACGGATTTATTGATACTGTGGATGCTAGTATTCGTGCTTCTAAGAGTAGAGTGATGACCACCGTAGGGGAGGTCAATGAGAGGGTGACAGACCTCACTGCCACTTAGAGGCAGGATGCTCATGAGCTTCAGGTGCGTTATGAGGACGCTTAAGACGACCGAGCTTTGTTGAGAGCTCAGGTTTCTTTATTGATGAGAGAGAAGAGATACTTTCGCTCGAAGGCTTATTCTTATGAGCGAGATGTTGTTATTGCTCGACAGACATGGTCTCATTCGGAGGATAAGAGCACAGCTTTGGAGACTACTATAAGGGCACAAGATGCATGTACCATAGCATTACAGGCTCAGGTTAGGACACTACAGACTCAGTACGACAGGATGGGCCAGCTGATGCTGGTAGTAGTTGTTAGTATTGTATCATTGTTAGCTATCCTGTATAGCCTGCTAAGTTTTATGGGTAACTCCTAGCTAGTAGGCTGTAGGGATCTTGTTTTATCTTTTTTAGCTATCTTGTATGGCATGCTAAGTAATATAGGTAATTCGCAGCTAGCATGGATTTAGGACTGTATTTTCATTTTGTATCCCATCTGTACTGGTCATTTTGTAACCAAGAACTATTATGTATGTATCGATATTATTATGAATGAATGTCGATTTATTTATGTCATTGTTGATCTCACTTTGGTTGTATATTTCACTGTGTGTTGTGATCTCATTTTATTTATTATGCATATGTCGTGCCGCGTTTATGATTGGATGAAATTTAACGTTTATTATATTTTCTTGTGATTTTTAAAGAAAATGCCGCCAAAGAGAACCACCACCACCACCCCTATGACCGATGCTGCCATCAAGGCACTAATAGCCCAAGGAGTTACTACTACATTGGCTGAGTATGAAGCTACCTAAGGCAGCGGTAATGGTGATGATAGTCACGATTCTAGAACTGGCAGAAGAAGATAGGTACCTACTACTCGTGAATGCACCTACAGTGACTCCTGAAATGCCAACCCCTTAATTTCAAGGTACTGAAGGAGTCGTTGGTCTAAATTAGTGGTTCGAGAAAACAAAATCTATTTTCCATATAAGCAATTGCACCGTCGCATGCCAAATCAAGTTTGCTACATGTACTCTTCAAGGAAATGCTTTAATGTGGTGGAACTCCCACGTTAAGATATTTAGTCATGAGGTTGCATATGGAATGACATGGAAAACACTGAATAAGATGATGACTGATAAGTAATGCCCAAGAGGCGAGATCAAGAAGCTAGAGATTGAACTATGGAACATGAAGGTTAAAGGTACCGATGTGGTGAGCTATAACCAACGTTTCCAAGATTTGGCACTGATGTGTAGGAGAATGTTTCCTGAGGAATCTAATGAGGTCGAGAAGTATGTCGGTGGACTTCTCGACATGATTCAGGGAAGTGTGATGGCATCTAAGCCAAAGACAATGCAAGATGCAATTGAGTTTGCTACTAAACTGATGGATCAACAGATTCATACTTTTGTTGACCGTCAAGCTGAGAACAAAAGAAAGCTTGATGACAACTCAAGGAACAACCAGAATCAACAGCAGCCTTTCAAAAGGCAAAATGTGGCAAGGGCCTACACTGCTAGGCCTGGGGAGAAGAAAGTGTACAGAGGATCTAAACCTCTATGCCCTAAATGCAACTACCATCACGATGGGCAGTGTGCTCCTAAGTGCAACAACTGCAAGAAAGTTGGCCATCTGGCCCGTGACTGTAGAGGTTCAGTTGTTGCTGCTAATAACCAGAGAGCCCTCGGGGCGAATCAGAGGGTCGTCACTTGCTTTGAGTGTGGATTTCAGGGGCATTACAAGAAGGATTACCCTAAGTTGAAAAATAACAACCGTGGAAACCAAGCTAGGAACGGTGAAGCAACAGCAAGGGCTTATGCAGTGGGAAATGCAGGGAAAACCTGGACTCTAATGTCGTTACGGGTATGTTCCTCCTAAACAACCATTATGCTTATATCCTATTTGATACTGGTGCCGATAGAAGTTTTATGTCTACTGTATTTAGTTCCCTAATTGACATCGTCCCAACTATACTAGACCATGATTATGATGTCGAACTAGCCAATGGAAAAATAATTAGAGTTATACTATCATACGGGATTGCACTTTAAACTTCTTAAATCATCCATTCAACATCGATTTAATGCCCGTATAACTTGGTAGTTTTGATGTCATTATTGGTATGGATTGGTTAGCAAAGTATCATGCCGTAATCATCTGTGATGAGAAGATCATTCGTATTCCCTTTAGAAATGAGATCTTAATTGTTCATGGTGACGAAAGCAATAACGGACATAAGTCTCGATTAAACATCATCTCATGCATAAAGACTCAAAAGTACTTGCTGAAAGGATGCGATGTCTTTTTGGCACATGTTACCACAAAGAAGGCCGAAGACAAGTCGGAGGAGAAGCGACTTGAAGACATACCAATTGTTCGAGAATTTCTCGAAGTATTTCCCGAGGACTAGCTGGGTATTCCACCACCTCGACAAGTGGAATTTCAAAATGATTTGGTACCTGGTGCTGCACCTGTAGCACGGGCACCTTATCGATTAGCTCCGTCCGAGAAGAAAGAATTGTTGGATCAACTGCAGGAACTTTCTGACCAAGGCTTTATAAGACCCAGTTCCTCACCTTGGGAGCTCCAGTCTTATTTGTCAAGAAGAAGGATGGATCATTCCGGATGTGCATCGATTACTGGGAATTAAATAAGCTAACGGTAAAGAATCGTTATCTGCTTCCAAGAATTGACAATTTATTCGATCAACTTCAAGGGTCGAGTGTCTACTCGTAGATCAACCTGAGATCGGGTTATCATCAACTGAGAGTTCGTGAAGAAGACATCCTAAACACCGCATTCAGAAATCATTATGGCCATTATGAATTTCAAGTTATGTCGTTTGGTTTGACTAACGCACCTGCTGTATTTATGGACCTCATGAATCGAGTGTGCAAACCATATCTGGACAAGTTTATGATTGTCTTTATTGACGATATTCTGATCTACTCAAAGAGAAACAAAGAGCATGAAGAGCATCTCAAGTTAATCTTGGAGTTGCTTAAGAAGGAGGAGTTGTATGCCAAATTTTCTAAGTGTAAATTTTGGATTCGCAAAGTACAGTTCCTCTGTCACGTGATTGACAGTAAGGGCATTCACGTAGATCCCTCCAAGATCGAGTCTATTAAAGATTAGGCATCTCCTAAGACTCCAACAGATATTCGTCAATTTTTAGGTCTTGCCGGTTATTATCAAAGATTCATTGAAGGATTTTCAAAGATCGCCAAATCAATGACCAAAAGATGGTCAAGTTTGATTGGGGTGACAAACAAGAAGCCGCTTTTTAGTTATTAAAGCAGAAACTGTGTAGTGCACCTATCTTGGCTTTACCTAAAGGAGCTGAGAACTTTATTGTTTATTGCGATGCTTCGCATAGAGGATTAGGTGTTGTCTTAATGCAAAATGAGAAGGTGATTTCTTATGCATCACGACAACTGAAAATTCATGAGAAGAATTATACAACTCATGACTTGGAGTTAGAAGCAGTAGTGTCTGCTTTAAAGATTTGGAGGCACTATCTATACAGAATAAAGTGTATTGTGTTCACTGATCACAAAAGTTTACAACACATCCTTGATCAGAAGGAGTTGAACATGAGACAACATCGTTGGTTGGAATTGATCAGTGATTACGATTGTGAGATTCATTATCACCCGGGAAAAGCAAATGTAGTGGCTGACGCTTTCAGCAGAAAAGAATGAATTAAACCATTACGGGTTCGAGCCTTAGTTATGACTATTGGTTTGGATCTTCCCAAGCAAATTTTTAACGCTTAGATTGAAGCTATGAAACCAGAAAACTTCGAGGCTAAAGATGTGGGAGGTATGATCAAGAAAGGGAAGTTAAATCATCCCAAGCAAGAAAGGTTGGAACCGCGTGCTGACAAAACATTATGTTTGAGGAACATAAGTTGGTTGTCGTGCTATGGTGATCTAAGGACTTTGATTATGCATGAGTCCCACAAATCAAAATATTTTGTTCATCCTGATTTTGACAAGATGTACCAAGACATGAAGAAATTATATTGGTGGCCCAACATGAAAGCCAATATTGCCACTTATGTTAGCAAGTGTTTGACATGCCTAAAATTCAAAGTTGAACACCAAAAACCATTTGGTTTGTTAGTGCAACCTCAGATTCCTTAGTGGAAGTGGGACAATATCACCAAGCTCCCTAAGACGTCAAGTGTTTATGATACCATTTGGGTGATTGTTGATCGTCTCACTAAGTTTGCACACTTTTTGCCGATGAGGGAAAATAACCCAATGGATAAATTGACAAGACTGTACATGAAAAAAGTAGTCACAAGACATGGAATACCAGTCTTAATAATTTGTGACTATGATGGTATATTTACGTAAAAAATTTGGAGGTCGTTTCAAAAGGCTTTGGGTACTCGCTTGGATATGAGTACTGCTTACCATCCGCAGACCGATGGACAAAGCGAAAGAACCATTTAGACACTAGAAGATATGTTACGCGCTTGCGTGATAGACTTTGGGAATGGTTGGGATAGACATTTACCGCTAATCGAATTTTCATACAACAACAGTTATCACACTAGCATTAAAGCTGCCCCATTTGAGGCACTTTATGGTCGGAAGTGTCGATCGGTTGTTTGCTGGGCCGAGGTCAGAGATGCTCAGCTCACCGGTCCAGAAATTATTCACAAGACAACCAAAAAGATCATTCAAATCAAAAGCTAGATTTAAGCCCTTTGTGATCGCCAGAAGAGTTACGTCAATGTGAGGCGTAAGCCTTTGGAATTTCAAGTTGGTGACAAGGTCATGTTGAAGGTATCACCTTGGAAAGGGGTTATTCGTTTTGGCAAACGGGGGAAGTTGAACCCGAGGTATATTGGACCTTTTAAGGTATTAGCCAAAGTGGGAATTGTTGCTTACAGACTCGAACTTCCTCAGCAACTAAGCAGGGTTCATAGCACGTTTCACGTATCTAATTTGAAGAAATATTTATCCGACGAGCCATTGGCAATACCGTTGGATGAAATACACATTGACGATAAGCTTCACTTCGTTGAAGAACCAGGGGAGATCATGGATCGTAAAGTCAAGCAATTGAAGCAAAGTCGTATCCCCATTATCAAGGTTTGATGGAACTCTAGGAGAGGTCCTGAGTTCACATGAGAATGTGAAGATCAATTCCGAAAGAAGTATCTGCATCTCTTCACAAAAACAGCACCCTCGACAAGTGCCGCGTCTTGAGCCTTGCGGACAAGGCTCCTTTAATGGGGGAAGAATATAACAATCTATTATTTCAGGTCATTTTACGACTAAATACTTTCCATTATTTATTTTTAGGCTTTTGCTCGTTTACTTTTAATTTTTATCATTTAGTTAAATCGCGTAAACTAAAAATCATCATTCAACGTAAATGGACATCAAACAAGTAAAATTTTAAGTCAAGCAAGTGTTATATAATTATTACGAGGATAATTTATAACTTTTCATATTTTATTTTTATTGGTTACGTAACGTTTCGCAATAAAATACATTTAGGCATACACGGAAGCACCAACACCTATCTATACTTCAACAAATACCCACTTTTATACCCAATCCCCAAAAATTAAATCATTTTACACTTCATAAACCATAGGGCCGGTTCTACATATTCAAACACACTTAATAAATCTTAAACTCTTCACTAGTATCACATCATTTTAGTTCTTAACCAACATATACAGCCTTAAATTATAACTTTTCATAAATTGTCTAATCTTGTGTCCTTCTATAACAAACCACAATTTTTCCTCAATGTAATTTCCACCTATTATATTAAATACAACCATTTTCACAGAAATATTTTTATTTTATTCCATCCATTATATAATGTAACTTACATTTCCAAAGTAAACGAGCTCACGCACCTACCAATGCCAACTCCATCAACGTTTATATCAAGTGAACGTTATAATATGTCAAGTAATATGTTATAATATCCATTTTTACCATATATATATTATCTATTTAACGTACCATCCATAACGTTTATTATAAAATGGACTTTATACGTTAACGTTTATATGAAAACCCCGACTAAATGTAAGTTTACATACGATACAAATATGCAAACTTATAAGGCTTGTGTACAAGTTATCAATGCATAATTTTTGAAAAACTTTTCCCTCAAAAACCCTAGTACAACTCTTTAAAGCCTGAAGTACAACCCGATTATGCATGAATTCAAAATTAACCATTTTCCCTCCAAATTTCTATGAGCTTTCGTACCATCTTTTAAGCATGGATTACAACTCCTTTAAGCACCACATTTGAACTAGTTCTTCCCTCCAACACCACCCTAGCTCGACGAAACCCTAAAACCCTAACCCAAAACTCTAACTAGTCGAACTAGTTATGAACTAAGCCAAAACCAAGCTAGCACCCTTCACCATGATCCACCACCTTGCCTACTACCTTATCACCACCCTTGAGCCCCAAGTTAAGCACCTCGACATCTCACCACCACCTTGTCACCACCTCGTCACCTCGCACCCCAAGTTGAACCCTTTGTCACCACCTTGTTGAACCGAGCCCTCCCCACTCTCTAACACCTTGCTAAGCTATCCTCCTAGCTCTCCTTAGTCACTAATTGCTAAAACCTGGCCACCACCCTTCCCAACTTGGGTACCACTCCTATTCGAGCCCGATATATACCCGAAACCATGAACACTTTAGGAACTCGAAAAATAGAGCTATAACAAAGGAGTTATGAATTTTACGAGACTACAATAATTAAATATATAAAATTGTTATTATAAAAGTTATTTTATAAAAACTGTTATTGTTTCGAATCTGATAAAATTGTATAAATATTTTATTATGTTAGATCATCTCATTAGGAAACCGTGGGTATAAAGAACACTAAAAACGGAAATAAAACGAAAGAGTTACGATTTTTGCAAGATTAAAAGTATAAAAAGCAATTTTATAAATAACAGTTTGGATTTATTGTTCCGGCACAGATTTTTATATAATCTGTGAGTATTTTATTTTGATAGATTATCTCGTCACGATTTCATACATATAAAGAACACGCAAAACAGAGTTAAAATGAGAAAGTTTGAATTCTATATTGTTTTAATTACAATCTATTTTATTTTAGGCATTTACATAAATTTAACTTGTAGCTGTAGAAATTATAAATGGTGGTTTCGAGTGTTTTAGGCGGTCCGTTTGGCTATAATAACACTAGAAATAATATATTATTACTTTTATATTATTTATACTTATTTTTATCTTTTTAATTATTATTTTATAAAACTATTAAACATATTTATTATATTATTCAATTATATGAATCTTTAAAATATATTAAATCACAAGTATTATTTTACAATAGGATCATAATATTTGGACAATAATATAGTTTTTTTCGGATACATATACTTAATATCCATTATTTTACAGCACGATTTAATTATGTTTCGAATTTTTTATTATTAAACAAAAACTTTTAGGTGGTGATATAATCTATAACTTATTAATGTTTTTTTTGGGCGATGTGAGTCATTGTTCACTCTGGTGTGTTTGTATTCTGGTTTTGTTTTTGTTGGTTTTGCTCTATTTAGATTTCAATACATTTATACTTATTACGGCTCTATAATTAATTAGGTTGCATTCAGACTTTACGTGACGTTTCACTTATTTGATTTTTCTAAAATGATTCATTCACTAGAGGTGAGTTCATAGCCTCATTTTATACAATTCCAATGATTTACAACTCTAAGGGTGAGAAACATACATTATTTTACATTTGGACGCCAATACACTTTTAAATAAATTACGAGTTTGCCTAAGTAGCGATAACCCACTATGCCCATGAATCGTGAACTGTTAATTACTCGGTGTAAGCGCGAATGTTATAAATATATCTATTTGGGATTGACATCCCCGTTCGGGTGAGTAGCGATCACTAGTTTCGGCGGTACCGAACTAACAGACGTATACCATGTCAGATTTGGATCTTGCGGGTTGAACATCTACACGGGCACATTAGTGGCATTAAATTGCAAGTATATACATGTTGTAGCTTCGGTGTCATGAGCTTAGTGCATTCGTAATTACTTTTGTGATATTGTATATGTTATATTATTGCGCACTTGAAATCTTGTGGTCCTACTTTATACATTACTTAAACATGTGAATTCACCAAATTTATGTTGACGTTTTAAAACATGTTTTTCTCAGGTCAATAAGGTACAAGGGCAATGATACATTGGATGTCGTCATTTTGAGAGTCATATTGCATAAAGATTTGTGTGCATTACATTTGGAAAATATTTGTTATGTATTAAAATCTTTACATTCACAAGGATAAACAAGTTAAGCTTTGAGCTTTTGTAACAAACAATTTCATTAAATCCAATGTATCATTTTTAAATGACTCATTAGAGGTCGTTCTCTCACATCTTATGTTATTGATCGATGAAGTAACACTCCTGAACCCTTATTCCGCTGCGACCTAATTTGAGGGTGTTACAATCTCTAGTTGTCTATTCGGTTAGAAACACCACGTCATCTGCATAGAACAGAAGAGAAACCTTTACCCTATCCACACCAACTAATGCCCCCGAAATTTTGTTATCTTCTAGTGCATTTTCGATTGCTAAATGTAACCCTTCAATTGCAATAATAACGGATCCTCTGACGAAGACCTCGATGCAAAGCAATTTCATTCGTAGGACTTCCATTTACAAGAATTGACATTCTAGCTGAAACAATACATTCCAGAATCCAGGATCTTGATTTATGCCCAAACCCAAATTGCTTCATCATGTAGTCTAAATATTCCCAACACAAGGAGTCGTATGCCTTTTCAAAATCAACTTTAAATATCATTAGTTTCTTCCTCTTTAATTTATACCATTCCATCACCTCACTCACCATTAATGGCTCATCAAGAATTTGCCTCCCTTTAACGAATGCTGACTGTTCACTACTTAATAGACTTCCAACCACTGCTAATCGAAGTGCCAATAACTTTGCAATAATCTTATACTGGACACCAATCACTAAATAGGACGATAATCTTTAACAAACATGGGATTAGATACCTTAAGGATCAACGTAATAAACGAGGCATTACATCCTAATGGAAGTTTACTATTTTGACAAAATTCCATCACAACTTTATATATGTCTTGTTTCATGATCTCCCAATACTTCTTTACAAACTTGAATGAGAAACCATCCGGGCCTGGAGATTTATCACTTCCACATTGCCACACCGCATACTTTATTTCGTCAATTGTAACCAGCCTTTCTAATTCTTCAATTTACTCGGCAGAAAGATGATTATAGCGAGACTGAGGCATGTTTGGGGTCACAAACTGATAGCCGCAAATTTGTCACGGTAAAACTCCAGAAACGTCCTCTTTACCAGCTCAGGATCAGTACACCATTCACCATCATGCATAATTCCATAAACCATTTTCAATCTTCGACGTTGTTTCAGCAGCCCATGAAAGAAAGCCGTGTTTTCATCGCCTTCAATGTCCCATTTAACCTTTGCTTTTTGGGCTTCATCTAGAGCATCAATTCAATCAAGCTCTGCCAACTCTTTTATCTAAACTAATCGATTTTGAACCTCTTCAACATTAGACATCCGATCATCCATTCTCTTTTCAATTAAAAGAATGTCTTCACATAACTTTTTTCTTGTACATATCTTGGTTTCTTTAAACTCTCTATGCTACAATTTAAGACTTCCTTTAACATGCTTCAATTTATTTTTGAGATCAACACATGCATCACCTTGATTATTAGAAAAAACGTTGTAAGTTTTAAGAACGACCTCATAAAACCCGGTCACTTCAAACCATGAATAGAATATACGAAATGGGATTGGCCCGTAGTCTACCTTCTATTTACGTAGTAAAATTGGCGAGTGATCAGACCATGATCGGTCTAAAGCCAACAGTGATATCTCCGACTGCTCACTAATAATAGTTTTAAAAACTAAAAACTGATCAAGCTTGCTCATTTTTGATCCCGATTTATTCATCGAAGTAAATTTTCGATCACCAATTGGTAAGTCTACTAATTTCGTATCATTAATAAATTCATTGAACAACGCAACCCCATGGGGATAAAACATCGACCCGCACCTTTCTGATTCCTCCTTTACTTCGTTAAAGTCCCCAAACACAATAAATAAACCATCTTTAGACGCTAAAATCTGTTTTATTTCATTCCATAACCGAGATCTATCACCTAAATCTTGTGGAGCATATACGTTAATGACGCCACATCTTTGATCTACCCAATAACTTACCATCCACCACAACAAAATTTTCACCACATTGAATACTAGATTTAACAAAAATACCAGTATCCCACATTGAAATTTTTCCTCTAGAATGACCACGAGCTGAACTACACGCAAAATCAAATTGGAAATTTCCCCACATAGATTTTAGATTAAACATATTAACCTGTGGCATTATTGTTTCATGAACCCCCAAGAACGTTACACCATATTCATAACATAGGTTTTTTTTATCCATGTTCATTTCGCCCTACTATCGATCCCCATTGGTAACAACCTTCACGCCCTTTCTTCCCTCACTGCTCAAACTAACAGATTTTATCCTTCTCTTACTTCCAAAACTAGTAGCACATCTAGAAAGAAACCGTTTAGGATAACAAATATTCTTTTGACTATTACCTTCATTAATAAATTATGTCCTATTTTTCTTATCCAATTTTAGAAATTCAAACCCTAGTGAGAAACTACAAAGTTCTGAGTCATTCGTACTTGCATCCCCTTCATTTAGTTTCGTATTACTCATTGATGTATGTTTTTTACAAGTTTTAAATTTATAATAACTAGAAATACCGATTTTTACTAAAACACAACACTCGGGAAGTATACCCGTTCATGTAGAGTATAGCTTTAGGTAAGTCCATGTCGTTCCACAAGAATTGAAGTTTTCACAGTTTGTAATTAAGGTGTTAAGGTTAATAAGATTGTCACGGATCAAATTAACCAAATCTTGCATATATCGAATGTTGTAAAGAAAGTGATTAAAAGATGATTCAAACAAATGATTAAGGTATGTTTGTTTAGGAAATGATTAATTAGATAATGATGTGTTTGGAATAAGTTTAGAAAATAAAGATTTCACAAGTTACAAATCCTTTCGGCCGTTAAATATAACAAGTGATTATATCGATTAATAACAACAAATCCTTTCGGCCTTTATAAGTTATTATAACCAATATATTAAGTAGAATGATTAAAAACATATATAAAAGAATCCTTTTAGCCCATATTCTTATAAAAAATATGTTTTTCCAGTTGAATAAACACATATCCAAACGCTCCATATCAAAGATCACATAATGCCTAAACAAACACAAGATTACTACTCCATAATCAAACAAGTAACAAAACACATAACATTCATCATGAATTCAGTAAATATCATATTCAAAGGATAAACAATATTTATACCAACTTCAAGAGCAAATGTTTGATGATTCACAAGTTTTCCCAACGAAAACTATATTATATTCAAAGTAAACCCAGAAACTATGAACAATTCTGTCATAATCGCTTATAGATTCGAATTACACTTCGATGCTACTTCCTTGGATGGATTAAAATCTGGAAATTGATGGTGGAGAGTGGTGGTAGTCAATGGTGGTGATGATGGTGTTATCAATGGTGGTTTGGATCAAAGGTTTTCCAAGCCTTTATCACCAAAAACACCTATTCTAATGGTTCCAAACGAATTGGGGGTTGAGGGTGAGAGTGTGTGAAATGAGGGATCCAAGGAGGGTATTTATAGTTTTTTCACGAGCCAAAGGCCAAGTATTTATAGCATTTATAGTTTTTTCACGGTGTACTTGGGGCAATTTCAGTACTTGGCCTTATTCAAGGTTGTAGAAAATTGAATTCGCTTCGCGTGGCCGCTAGAATCGCGTCAAACGGAGTTCGTATGACCGAGTTATGGCCAAAACAGTGAACAGGTGTCGGGAGATCTTTATCTTCAGTTATTTCTTTGTTTAAGCTTCAAATCTTCGTGTATTCTTCCGTTTTCTTCCACGACACATTCCAAGAACCTACGATAGCAAATATACTTGATTATATACCAATAGTTCTTATAATTAACCAATTTATATATATATATAATCATTGATAACGCATATAAAAACATGTATAATTTGAGCGTTATCAAATCCCCCCACACTTAAAACTTTGCTTGCCCTCAAGCAAATCTAAAAAAAGAAATTTTATAAACATGGTCCTAGGTAACAAGACAAGGAAATTTTTATTTTTTATATATATTTTTTTTAATTTTGATATTTTTTATTTTTAATTTAAAAAATTTTATTAGGTGTGCTTGTCCTCAAGCAAAATAAGGAAAAAAAATAAGCTTTACAAAACAAACTTTGAATTATGAAAAATATTTTTAGATTTTTAATATGTGAAAACAGAGATGTTTGACAATACCCAACGATCTTCAAACTGGAATAACATGACTAAGCACCTCACGAATAAGAAAAAGTATAATTCACTCAAACACTCGTAGGTGATGTAATAGAGGGTAAAATGGAAATCACACTCAATTGCTCAGGCATGATTCATAAAGTTACCATAGGCTTGTACAAGAAACAAAACTGCATCGACAAGGCGTAAGCACCAGGTATAAATATCAAGAGAGGACTTTAATTCGGGTTGTAACGTTAGGCTAAGGGTTAATAAGAGTGTGGATAAGGCATGGGAAATATTTACTGGAAATGGTTTTACAATATAAATATCGACAAGTCCAAGAAACCCATGTTGCTAGTTACGACAATTCACAAACCCGCTAGGTGATCGAACCTCTCATCAATATATCCGACACATATCAGACTATATCAATACGTCACAAATGCGAACAACAATCCAACTCTTATTCATCACTTTTCTTTCTCTCTTTTTTTGATCTTTTTTTCATTTTCACTTTTTTTTTCCTATTCACCCATCTCATTCGAATAACTAACAATTCTCCCACACTTTAATATAAGTGTACACCACAAAAAATACGAAACACAAATCGTGCACTCTTCATCTTCGTTGTAATGGTACAACCCTCATAACAAAGCGCGAGCAAAATATAAGCAAAAATCAACCAATCATACCGAGCAACTAGCAACCAACCATTGGGACTTTTGACAAGGGGTAAAGCTAGGCTAAAGGTTATATATTTTTGTATTTTTTTAGTGGATGAGAAAAATCAATAGAATGGCTCAGAGGTTAAACTAGGGGTATCTAGCACTAAAGATGAGTGCTAACATAAGGGTTTTATTTGGGTGGTTAGCTAATCAGTGTAATTAGCTAAAAGAATAATATTTTAAATGGAATGGCTATTTGGGTTAAATTCTAAGTTGCCTCTTTATCACATAAAAATACTTTTATCACGCGAACGTGATCTCCCTCCGGTCTCGTAATGATTTCAAGCACAATATCTAGAATCAATAAATCACAGGCACACTCATAATCAAATGAATCAAGCATAAAATACGTATGCTATATACAGGCTCAAAATCCTCACATATTTACTGGAATGGTTATAAATGCGCAAGTAATGTTATCAATCTCAAGTCGGATCTGCTTTATCAATCAGGACACATCTCTGATTTCAAAACTTTATTTATTTTCTACTATGTTTTATTCTAATATATTAACCTAAGTGGCAAATGTTTTTAAAACAAGTATAGATTTTTAGATTATCGAGAGCGAACAAAAGTTAGAAATTAATAATGAGTCT
The DNA here is from genome assembly GCA_026074375.1 of Tanacetum coccineum. NCBI lineage: Eukaryota > Viridiplantae > Streptophyta > Magnoliopsida > Asterales > Asteraceae > Tanacetum > Tanacetum coccineum. The sequence goes on from BQNB010016395.1 coordinate 59,776, forward strand.
AATTTTTCAATTTATTTCCCCCCCACACTTAAATTGAGCATTATGCGTAGTCAGAAAATAACTTAAAAGTGGCATAATGGGAGAAATAAATATAAGAGAAACGAAACTTCCCCGGGCTCTTAAGTGCTCAGTTAAATTCTAAAAGATACGACGCTAAACGAAACGCCAAGCATGTGTATTTTACCACAAGTAACATATTGATCCAAATATATCATTCCCCAAGTGATAAGCATCACCATTCACCACCATCCAAGCTCCACTTATTTATTTAATCTAAAAACAAAACTACGAAAACCGTAAAATACAAAAGCGTACTTTCGTAGGTACCACGGTTGCATTTAGCGCATGCAACAAGCCTTTAAACCTCTCGGTGTCCCGAGTGGACGAGTTATAGTCTTGTGAGGGTTTACAACGAACACACCCACAAAGTTCAAAACATTTTTTTATATTTTATATATTAGTTTTTTATATATATTTTTAATTTTATTTTTTTATAGGTTTATTATTATTATTTACTATTACTACTACTATTATTATTATACTTAACTTGATTTTTAAGATTCCTTCACGATACGGTTTAAGTGAGAGTGATCCACTTTTAAACGTTGAGGGTATGGTATTTTTGGTATGTACTCACGAAAGGGATATTCTTTTGTTTCGACTATGCAATAGTCCCTTTTTGTTGTCTTAATAGGTTTATCCTTTTTTATTTTATTGTTAACGATAATAAGAGGTGGTGGATCTTTTTGAATTTTTGGAGAATCATCAGACTTCCCACTCCCGGTGAATACGGCATTCAAGTGCTCGGTGTGAGCTTGAGGAGGAGGTGGGTCAGTCATATCGGTTTTTTCTAAAGAGACGTTTTGAGACTTCTCCCACTCATCAATTTTTCTTTTCATGTTTTTAAATATAGTTTGAAAATTCTTTTCATTTTGCTTCATTTTTAAAATCATATCGTTAACATTCTTCTTGACATACATATTTGCAACTCTTTGACCATCCAAGAATTTGGTTATTGTTTTTTCGAGATCAGTTTTAGATTGATCGTCTCTTTCATAAAGTTTAGAATGAACAGTTCTCATGCTACGGATACATCTTTTGAAATCTTCGAGATTATTTTTCACATCATTGTTTAATTCTGTGAGCGATTTCTCAGAATCATTAGAATCGTGAAGGGATTGGTGAGAATACGGATCATGAGAATCTCGGTTTTGATAACCTTCAGATTAGGTGTAATTTGCTTCATGACGTTCACACATTGGCGTGTCATCGTTCATGCGATTCCTCGTTTAAAACGTCCTTCATAGACCCCGAACCACTACCCGCGCTGCTCTCAGTTGTTTCTGATTTTGTCTTCTTGGCGGGTCTCGTTTTACCCGGTGGTCGAGGCCGAGCATCTGGACCGAATATTTTCGTGTGATCCTCCGAGTCAAAGTGATCCGCTGCGTCCCATTTTGGGTGTTTTTTGAGCACCCTCCACCCGTGTTCGTAAGCAAATTTTTTCCCCTTATTACAAGCCGAATATTCGGCCTTCGCAGCTTCCAAAACATCACCGTCATTTTCACCGCTTTTACGAGTTATTCCTTTGTAAATAGCGTGAAACTTTTGACAATCGGGTTGCATCCGATTCCATTTCCCCGTTATCATATTCTTGGTACGAAAAACGCCATTGGTACTTTTGTTGAAATCGTCATGAATCTGCCCCCAAAAGCATTCTTCGTTTCGGTCATTCCCGATATCACTGTTCTCGGAAACTCCGACCCAAACCTCGCACAATAACTTCTCCTCGTCACGTGTCCAACGCACGGAAGTTTGAGTCGGAGCTGTCGTCGTCATCACAACATCTTCTTCGTCTTCGATGTTGTCGTCGTCCGCGGACAAATCAACCGCGGGGAAGGATGATTTTTTTGCCATTCGTTTTCCTTTTCGACGGGTTTCTTTTTGTGGTGGTTGTGGTTGTGGTACCTTGAATTGTGTTTCGGGGACATTTTGGGTTTGGAAATTTTGAAATTGTGTGTTGAGTTGCGCTTGTTGAAACGCTTGTTGTTGTTGAAAGAAGATTTGTTCGGGTGTCATTTGGGGAAAGTATTGTGGAGCAAAAGGGAATTGGCCGGCGAATTGGCCGGATGGGAATTGGCCGGATGGGAATTGGGAGGAGCTTCCGATAGAGTTTTGTGAAGATGGCGTCGACGGGTTCGAGGATGACGATTGATTCGAGTTAGTTGTGCCAAGGAGCTGCGAGAAGTTGAGATTAGGAAACCCGTCATTTGGGATTCGAGACATTTTTTTTTATTGTAGGTAGAAAGAATTGAAGATTGAAAGTATTTTTGTGTGTTTAAAATGATAAAAGTGTAAGATATATATAGATTTTAAAAATTAATTTTAATAAAAAAAAAAATAATGTAACCGTTGGCCAACGGTTTGAATTTGAGTGGGGCCCACTTTTTCAAACGTTATGCTTGTTTCATTTTGTGGCGAATTGGCCGGCGAAGAGGGGGGTGTGGTGGCGAGGGGCGGCGAGGGGCCAGCTCACCCTCGGCGAACCCCTTTCGCCGTTACACCGTTCCCTCTTAGGTGAGTAAGAAGGAGTGGAACACAGGTGGCAAAGTGGAAGGGACGGGATAGACACGTGGTAGGAGTTATTAACTACTTGGGTCGGACGAAAGTTATTAAAATTTTCGGGTCGAGCCAGACAATTATTACAATGCATCGGGAATAAGTTCCTGCCTTTTAATATAAAAGATACAATATGGATCACTCTAATTTGCTACAGTAACAAATATTTTATTATTAAAACACTTATTTTATTGTTTTACATAATATGTGTACACGTACGGAGGATACGTGTCTATTCATCAAACCATATCTACTCTCCCCCACCCCTCTATTCTCCCCTAAAAAATCTCCGTCCTCACCATCTCTCTCACACACAGCAGTTTCTTTCTCACTCTCTTTCTAAGAATACCGCCACACATCCTTCTCTCACTAAAACTCCGATTAACCACACATCTGTGAATTATCCTCTGACCTCTTCCGAGCACAAGGTGACGTTTTTTTTAACTTTTGCTGTATTTTTTAGCTTCTAATTAGTAAAGGTTATATGTGTTTTTGCAAATTTAGGTTTTCATGGGTTTGATTGATTACATCTAATATGGTTTCTTTTGGTTAATCAAAATGACTGATTCTTGATGACAAACGATCAAATACTGATTGTTTCTGATGTTTTTTTTGTAAGGTTTGACAAAATCGAAAGGTTGAAGCTAAAATTGGGCACTTGGTTGTACCCTGTATGAGGTTTGTAAAAGGGCTAATGACTTGAAAATGTATCCAACTTGTCATTTTTTGTTATTGTATGTAGCCATCTTTTTTTTTGTTATTGTATGTATCCAACTTGAAAATTCATCCTATTATATGTAGTCTGTTACCTCTCATTTGCAACGTTAGTTCATTTAACTAACGAACAGTTGCAACGTTAGTCCATTTAATTTTTTTTATTTCGATTTCAGTTTACGAGCAATAATAAAAAAAATGTAAAAAATTATTTTTTTTATTTCGGTTTAAGTTTAAGAGCAATAATTAAAAATAAAATTTAAAAATTAATTTTTTTTATATAGGTTTCAGTTTAAGAGCAATAATTAAAAAAAATTTAAAAATTTAAATTTTTTTTATATCGGTTTCAGTTTACGAGCAATAATAAAAAAAAATTAAATTTTTTTTATTTCGGTTTCAGTTTACGAGCAATAATAAAAAAAAATTAAATTTTTTTTATTTCGGTTTCAGTTTACTAGCGATAATAAAAAAAATTAAAAAAATTATTAATTTTTTTTTAATTTCGGTTTCAGTTTACGAGTAATAATAAAAAAAAATTAATAAATTTTTTAATTTCGGTTTCAGTTTACGAGCAATAATAAAAAAAAATAAAAATTAAATTTTTTTTGTTTCGGTTTCAGTTTACAAGCGATAATAAAAAAATTAAAAATTATTAATTTTTTTTATTTCGGTTTTAGTTTACGAGTAATAATAAAAAAATTAAATTTATTAATTTTTTTTTAATTCTTTTTATTATTGCTCGTAAACTGAAACCGAAATAAAAAACGTGTATAAACCATGTATAAAATGTGTGTAAAAACGTGTATAAATTTTAAAATAACTTGAAAATATATTTTTGTAACATAACTGAATTTTGAGTTAATTGCAAACAGTCGTTAGCATAAAGGACTATCGTTGCAACTGTTCGTTAGTTAAATGGACTAACGTTGCAAATGAGAGGTAACAGACTACATATAATAGGTCGAATTTTCAAGTTGGATACATACAATAACAAAAAAAAAAGATGGCTACATATAATAACAAAAAATGACAAGTTTGATACATTTTCAAGTCATTAGCCCTAATATCTACTATTTACGTTTACGGTTTTGAAAGATTTGTTCGAAAGGGGTAGGTATGAGACGGAGGTATCAGGGTTTACAATATGGAAACACGACAAACGAGAGACTGTAAGTGTCGTTGCTTTGGTGGCTTTATGTAAACTTCAAAAAAAATGTAAAATAAAAATTATCGTGTGTGGTTATGCATATGCATAGGATTGTCAAGGAATTGTTTGAGAAGTGCCCTAATATAGGGATTGAGTTCTATAGAGATGATGCAACTAATAAGTTATCTGGGTAAGTTTACAAGTCAAAAATTAACTTTAAGTTCAAGGCTGAAGTTAAGCTGAATCTAAACCCCTTAAATACAATTGTTTTTTCATAACCTTGTCTTAACTAAACATTTTTCACAGTACTTTGTTTGTGAAAAACAAAGCAAATCATAAAAAGTGGCGACATGAGTGAAACAAACTCAAAGTTATAACATAAAAAAAAAAAGATCTTACCCGAAGAAAGGGATCTAAATTCCAAGAACACCTATTTCAATAATGAAGACATAATAATCGCTATGGAACATGCCACACCCATCTTTCTTGGCTAAAGATATGACTGATTTAAACTAGAAAAAAGAACAATAAATTTTTTGTAATGGAACAATGAAATTTTGTAAACTACTTAGTAGAGAGTTGAAGAACAAAAATCAAAGGATTGTGATAATAAGCTTGTGAAGTTAAGTTTATAGGGTTTTTGGCTTTAAATAGCAACGTGCTTTCTCAAATGTACTCATTTGGTACGTGTACTAAATTTATTGTCCATATCATACCTGAACTTTGCATTTCGTGTCAATATGGTACGTAAACTGAATTTTTCACCTGTTTAACAGGCTAAACGCTTACGTGGCATCCTAACACTATTCATCATCTTCTTAGTTGGACCTTGCGATACGCTGACTTAAACACATCGCGAAGAACAATGATATACCTTAAGCACTATTCGCGAAGAACAATGATATACCTTAAGCATTATTCGCGAAGAGGTGCATCTCCAAGGAACACATCATCCTCGTTTCTCATTGGAGCACTATTCGCGAAAAACAATGATATACCTTAATCACTATTCGTGTCAATATTTTTTTACGTTATTATTCGTGAAAAAATTTAGAATTTTTTTGCAAAACTTTTAAAAAGAATTTCGTACTTTTTAAAACGTAAAATTGTATAAAATCGTTTAAAATTTTTTGAATTTTTTCAAAGGAAAACGTTTAGTTTTTTTATATTTTAGATTTTTCTTAACTTTAAAAAACTGTTTTAATTTTTTAAATTTTTTAAAAAAATGTTTTTATTTTTTCGAATAAAACAGTAAAAATGTTATAATTTTTTAATTTTTCTTACCTTTAAAAAATAATTCTGTAAGAAAAAAAAATTGATTATTTAAAAAAAAAAATTAAGATTTTAAAAAGTGCGATTTTTTTTAAAAAAGTTGTAAAAAAAATTAATTATTTTTACGAATAATAATGTAAAAAAAATATTTTTTAAATTTAAGAAGTACAAAAAAAATGTAAATTTGTTTACAAAATTAAGTTCTAAAAAAGTGCGATTTTCTTTTTTTAATTTTGTAAAAAAAGTTAAACTTTTTTATAATGTAAAAAATTATTTAAAAAGTTAAAATATATTTTTTCCTAAACTCATAGCCGGTTTTAACAGTAGCCGGTAATAATTGTACCATATTGACACGAAATGTAAAATTTAGGTACCAAATGGGCAATTAATTTAATACACGTAACATATAGGTACATGTGAGAAAGTACGTGACTATTTAAAGCCAAAAACGCTAAGTTTATAACCTAGACTAGATAATTAATGAGGTGGTTGTGGATTTGCAGGGAGGAGTAATGTTTAGTGTACTTTGGTAGGTGTGTTTGAAGAGACCGAATTAAATGTAGCCAGTAACAAGTATGCATGCATTGAGTTAACGAAATGGAAGTACGACACAGGGAATAGGGAGAAATGGGTACAAGTATGCATGCATTGAGTTAATTAAATGTAGCCTGTAACAAGTCAAAAACGAATATTGTGATAACCAAAACATAATACAAGAAATGGGTTCAAACTGTTCCACACAATATAAATAAAACATGAGCACAAGATCTCAGTACTCATTCAGTCACAATTATGAAATAGCTATCGATTATTACAAATAGTCGAATAAGATATGTGCGATACAGATATAAGTATAAACAGTTACTTCAATAAACTCGTGGGTAAACAAAAAGGTTCATCACAAGCAAACTAAAGACTACGAGACCCGACAAAAATACTGTCCTGTCTTGTGATGCCTACAAAAGCTAAGATGTTAAACCTACAACAAATTAATGAATTCCCATTTAACCCCAAGATTAGGACTGTACATGAAAAAATGGCGAAAAAACCTCCAGCTCTACTCGTTTTTTAGCTACTCTTCTGAAAGGCTTTCGGTTTCTCCATAAAAGGCGTTCAATGCCACTACGTCGCTTGGTACTAATATCATTGTTTCGGGTTGCATTTGAGTTTGATCTTTCTGCTTCCCGTCTCAACTCCATTGGTCTTGGAGATGGTGTTTGCGGCTCTTCACATTCACCATTTGATCTGTCATAGTGAAACCATCTGACGTGTAAATTTTTACTTCCAAGAGGTTTGTAATGAGGTTTTAAAAAAGTGCACTTACCTTTCTAGTGCAATTGATGACGAAGTGCATTTATCCTCCTCGTCTAGTGTATCGACCTTACATGCAGGGCAGATATAAGTCTTTGGTGCGTAAGACAGTCTGATACAGTCAAAGTGATACCATTCGTCACATTTATCACACGCGATCATTGCTCTTTGATCATACGGCTTCCTACATATGCAGTAAAGCATACTACGTTCTTGTAACAACTGCAAACAAAAAGACAGCACATTAATAATATTCTAAAAGAATATCGAAAAAATTATTTTGCTTGTTACCTTAAGTTCCTTATCAAAGTGCACAGGCGAATTCTCTCCTTCCGCTATCAGTTCAAAAACTTTATGCAATTCAAGTGCACCAGAATCTGCTGAAACCTGTTCAGTAGTAGGAATAAGGTGTCAATTGACTTGAAGCGTTGAAAACTTTAGTTAAAGTAGAGAAACAAAAAGGACCTTTTTGGCCTTCGCTGCCCATTGTAGACCATTTTCTTTTATTGTCTCGAGCCTATGCCAAAAATAATCTTCCAAAGGAACGTTTATAGTCAGACCCTGCAGATAGTATTATGACAGTCAGCTTTCCATACGATGCAAATGAAACTCTACAATCAACAAGTACCTCTTTTAATAGCCTTTGGATCTGGTTGATCGATGGTTTTTGTGAACTATTTAATAATTTAGAAGCTCGAACTCTCCATGAGTTTCTTGCTAATGCAAGCTCAAATTTGCCATTACTTTCGCGTTCATAGACCCCAACCACCTCTACCGCCTGCGAAATACAAACAACATAGATTTAGCTCGTACTTGAAGAACTAACACGAGATTACCAAGAAAACCCGAAATCCAGACTACAAATCACCTTTAGAGCATTGGACAGTTTCCTTACGGCCACACTTAGGTCTTCACCTAAAGAAGCCAAGGAAAATTCTACAATTTGAATTAAGCAAGCTTTGTGTGCCAGAGCTTTCTCGATAATTTTACATATTATAGCCTTTTCCTCAATCCTGCAAAAAGATAAAGGAATTCATATAAATGTACAGTAGACTTGTCTAACGTGATTGGAAGAAGGCAGGAAAGGTACATACTCCACACATAGGTTATCAGCATCAGATAGAAGCTCGGTAAACATATCCAACTCGGGACGTTTTGCATCAATCTTCTGGAAAATATGAATTGCAAGTCAAGCAAAAATTAAAATATTTCGAGTCTCTATGAGCCAACTAAATCTTACCAGCCGAGAGATTTTGCCGCTCTCGATATTATGGCAATAAGGACAAATGTGAGTTGCTGCGTGACTTGTACTACCTGAAGCTGGATTTATGCACTGCATATGGTAGCTGTAAACATATAAACAAAATAAAAGTTAACAAATAAACAAAATAGTAATAAACGAAGTACTGAATATGATAGCTTACAAATCAAGGCATTCAGAGCAAGTCGAGACTTCCTGGTCCCGAGAGTCATTTAAGCAGAACATACAAACATTTCTCTCGTTGCATCCATCAGGCTTGTTATGTAAATACAAAGATCTGTCTAAAGTATCTGATATCTGCGATAAACCATCGAGTAGCATACTATCATCGCCAACTTTTATTCCAATAATGGACCCGCCTCTACGTTTCCACTCTTTTACCCTTTGCACTTCAGATACAACCATGTCCATTTCTACGCAATTGAAAGCATCGGTACTGCCACGCCCCTGCATATATTAACATAATCTACATGAGAACAAAAAAATATATATAAAAAATAGCTATTACATTTGAGAAAAATATATATATCACCTCAAGCTGCAGTAACAAAGACCAGGATCGTTCTCCTGTGCTGTGGCTGAAAAATGCTTTCACTTCGTCCACCCACGCACTACACAGTAAAAATGTCAATGGAAAAAGAAAATTAGCATCGAGTTAAGGGTATGTTTAGCGAAATGAGCTGGGCTGGAGCTTATATTATAAGCTGGAAGTTGGAGCTTATATTTTCATAAAGTTGTTTGGCGAATTAGTTGGAGCTAGAGCTTATTAATGTATAATCGCATAAAAATACATCAAATTAATTCGCTTTTGCGTAATAATCCATTATATTTTGAAGGGTATTTACGTAATTTGACTAACTATTATCCCCCATAAGCCCGTTTCAAGTGGCTTGGGCTTATGGAGGCTTATGGCTTGTAAAAGCTTCCATAAGCATGTGTGACAAACAAAGTTTGTTTTATAAGCTAACTTATTTTGAAAGCTCAAGCCCCAATAAACCCCGTGCCAAACAAAACCAGAGTTAAAAATGGACTGCGCAGATTTCTATGCGACTCACTTGTGTCTTTTGATAGCATCAACTAATCGGTCGACAATCAACGGAAACGATAATTTGATCATCTGCCATTATAAAGTAGCATAAGTTAATATACATCCAAATAATATTTCAGCCACAAATTAGATACGTAATACCTTAGATTGCCTCAGAGCTTCATCAACGTTACTCAAATTAACTTTTTTATTGTTGCATGGAACAAGGATCTCGACAGCTTGCTTAAGCCATTTAATCCCGTCAACCAATAACCTCCAAAAAGGACGAGACGCGAATTTCACACGATGACATTCTGCATCCTCCAACAACGTCTTAACTTCCTTGAGTGTGGGATTAACGTCACAAAGAGTGACTGCCCTAAAGCACCAATGAAAAACCGCAAAACTTTCTTGTAGTTTTGGAACCACACGTGAATCATAACGATGTGTGAACTCAGCTTTTGTTATAGACTCCATTGTGGCAACGTGATTCGCGATTTGGAAGATGAGATCGGAAGATATCTCGTCACTAACGTCAAGAATATTAAGAAGCGACTCTGCGTCGTCTAGTGCACTATAGGCGTTAGTCTCCCATTGCATAAAACTCGCTAAAACGTCTTCAAGCAAAGACCGCTCTTCCAAAAGAATCTTCAGTGACTTCGATTCCGAAACCAAATTCTGCAAAATTGCGATATGTTTTAAATATAACTGGCTCATAAACTAATCTATGCATAATATCTAAGACAAAATTTAAACCTTTAGAGTGTCGACTCTAAGCAAAGAATTTGAGACCGGCATCAGACCGAGATCAGATGCTAAAAACGGCTTAGACTTGGTTAACCAGGACTTCGCCACAGACAAAGCTCCCTTCACAGCATCAAGAGTTGGTATAACTGCAGAAAGGTCCTCCGACATCCTGAAAATTCAAAATTTTCGGTTAGAGGCTTACAGCCGTAATGTATTACTATCTACTACGTGTGGCAAGGTTCACTCGTTAACAAACCTTACAACATCCTCAAACTCAGACATCTGAACCTCACAAGATAAAACATGCTTTGCTTTTACTTCCAAACACACAGCTTGAGCAAGGACGTCAGAAATTTTCTTGAACACCTCCTCATTCTCAATTTGTAGTCTGAATGACATCAGCATACAATTACTAATATTGATAAAGACGTAACAATAAAAAATGCTGCAAGTATCAAGCCAATAACTCTTACTCAGTGGCCACAACCATGACTTGCTGTACTGATTCCAAAGGCATTTTACTGTGAAGCACCTGTAGAAACAGAATAAAGAGTAGATAAATTTAAGATTCCACAGGAAACGGGTTTGATATATTTTGCAATCACATTTGAAAAAACTAGTCCTATATATGAATAAAAATTCTGGAAAAAAAAGTGTATCTGGCCAACCGAACTCAAGTCGGCCTGTGTGGACTCTTGCAAAAATATAACTAAACGACATATGTGAGAATTACCTTCCAAGCTTCTACCCTACAAGAAGCCTTCTTTAACTCCACGTCAACGAGGAGCAACTCATCAACTACTTGAAAAAATGACCACATACTCAGAAATGTAAACAAACATAATAACTACATCTGTAATATGATTGAAATATAGATAACGGAAAAGAAGCATGATACGGACCTTGAACTTTCAATAACGACCCATCTTTCTCAAGGCAAACCAACTCATTAACAACGTTTTCCTGATCCTCCCGATCATGAGCATTTTTCACAATCTCGTTGAAACGTGAAAGCCAGTCAAAGGCATCACTTTGAAATTGTCTCAAAAGTTTTAACTCTGGAACATTAACAGCAAAACCATCATATTCTTGTACCAGCACTTCAAGATTCTGCACATCGTAGATAACGTTCGATATTATATAAGGTGCTACTTGAACCCTCCAATTCCGGAAATAACTAAATTACCAACCTTTAGGGTTATAGAACCTTTTGACATCTCAGTACATCGAGATTGACATGTTTCAACTTGTGTTGCAAAATCTAAAAATACCGAGACTTCAGGAACTTGGAGTTGAAGTTGTGTGATCTGATCAGAAGAGATTGCATAAAACAATGAATGTCAATACATGATATAAAGACAATATATAAGAACAAGTGGAAAACAATATATCTTGGTCACCTCTGACTTCAGGTTAGTGACGATATCAACCTCGATCACACCTGGAGATTTCTCTGATATGCAGTTTCTTACAGTGTGTAGCCATTTCTAAAGTGACAAATTTAAAAGAACATATTAGAAAGCGATAAAACATAAAGGCCAATACAAGATGAGACAAAAGACGAAAATAACCTTTACAGATGATACTTTGGTCGATAATTCCTCAATTTCTTTAGAATATATAGCAGACTCAGAAGCTTTGCGGTACAAGGTTTCCAAATCATCAATCTAAAAGTATGACAAAAGATGAGTAAACGTACAAATTTAGATATAGATATGATCAGCGTATATAATTTGTTGTAAAGGCTTACATTGGAGCATGTTGATAGAGCAGAGCGGATTTCTTGAATAAGCCCCCTTGCTTCTTCTTCATAAGCCTACATAGAGAAACA